>MU002183.1:0-31987 GCA_010093585.1 Melanomma pulvis-pyrius CBS 109.77
GGTAGATATAGCCTACTATAGCCTAGTATAATTACGTGCGTAGTAATACAAGTTACCCTGCACCTGCTAGGTGTCTTGGCAGCAATTTGTCTCTCTTATATAACAATACTATCCTTTTAATCTCTATCTGAATTCTAATTATCTTCTAAATTAATTCCTTCTGTGCGCTACTACCAGTCTTACAGCTGCAAGCAGTGCAGCAAGACAGAACACAACTTGCGCACGTGCAAATCTAAGGTAGAAAACGCAGTAGAGTAAAATAGCCTACTACAATTTATAGTATTAATTGCAATTGTACTGTGCGCAAGAGTATAAGTTGCAATTTTAGTAGAGTCTTAGCAGAGGTAGCCTAATTACTTGTGTAGCCTAGTTACTTGTAAAGTACGTTACTTATAGTATATAAAACAAAGATTTCTTAATTTTAAAAGTAGTTACGTAAAAGCAAATTTGCGCCTAGTTCTAGTAACAAAGGTTACTTAGTATTTGTAGTATTAAAGAGCAAAAGAAAATAATATTATAGATCTAATACAGAATATTAAAGCAATAGATGTAGATACTACCAAATATAAAACATTAGACCTTTAGTAGAGTTAAGATAAGGCTATCTAACGCAGTGTTAGTAGAACTTTATATTTGGGGTTTTTTCTACCTTTAATTGCACTACTGTGCATTGTATAGCAAAGGGTATATATATGCTTAGCAGAGAGTTAAGGTCTTGTAAGCCACATGCCGTGACAAGGACAAAATCTTGCGTACCCTACAATATCGTTCTTGATCATTTACAGAGCCTACAGACCAATCTATCGCTCCGACTCTTTATCTCCACAACACCCGTCGTCTGTCTCCCTCTTTTCTACCATCTATCAGTCTACCAACTACCTCCTGCCCACCTCTCCATCATCAGCCATCTTCACAACACTTTATATATCCGAGCTTTCTAGGGTCGGAATAACCATGGCGGATCTTTCAATGCGCTCTGTTCCGGAGCGAGCCCGACGGCATTGGCCCCCAATCCAGCCTGTCTTGTGCGTCGAGGAAGCTTCATCGAAGAAGTACCAAACCCCACTCCACCACCACAACCCTGTCGAACCCAGAATAGCGCCTTTGGCGGCGTTCCTACCTACATTAGCAGACAGATCTGCAGGTTCATCTCCAGCCGCGACTTTGCTCGCGGCGTCAAGGAGCTCTGCGTACATGGGGACTTGGGCGGATTTTTGAAGTTGTTCAGCAGCTCATCACGGCATGTGGCTTACAAGATCTTAACCCTATGCTAAGCATACATGCGCTCTTTGCTCTGCAATGCGCAGTAGTGCAATTAAAGGTAGAAAAGACACAGAAGCAGAGTTCCACCAACACTGTCTTGGATAGCCTCATCTCGACCCCAAGGTCCAACGTCTCATGCTCGGTGGGCCTAGGAACGACGTACTAGTCGAGCGCTTGGGAATCACATTCTACGGCACACCTACCAAAGATCCTGCTCAGACACATTCTCTTTGGAATTCACCGCAACGGCAGCGGACGATTGAATTGCGCTTAACGGCGTGGTGAATCTGCGATTCGATGCTGGGGTGGCTTTTCGCGCTCCGTCGTCTGGATCGGGAATACCTAGGACAAGGATTTTTTCGGGACAGACGAGGCGCTTTAAAGAGGTGAGTGGGTTACTTTCTTTCCTGGATAAGTCGTCGTTGTATCTATCAATGCAGCCCGCGCACTTTTATACGCCTGAGGATGTAAGGACGGCGTTGGGATGGAGTCAACTTCCATCGTTGGGCACTCGGACGAATCATAGCGAGGGGCTTTTCATAGTATCGTGGATGCACGACTGGGCTCATGAAATTGGGGATAATATTTGGAAAAGATGGAGTAGGAAGGCATGTTCGATGTAGACCTAGGCACGGCGTCCTCAAAGAAATGATGGCGGGGATTTGCGGTACAAGAGGATCGCCTGGTCTATCCGATCCCTCCAAACACATGCTCTCAGAGTCCAATAGCAAGCCACTCTTCCCTAACCTCTCCTTCATTCGACTCTGCATCTAGCACACTGATCACGCAGAAGGTCACCTATCTGGAAAACTCCACTAGCTGTTGGCCATTTCTTATTATATGTTTTTGTTTGTTCCGAGCAGGAAACTTGGCCACTTTGTAGTATTTCATGGGACAAGAACGACAACGACAACATGAACGGAAAGAACATGATGTATTTCGTGACGCATTAGAATCTACTGGGTATACCCGCACCAAAACGCAACAGTGACATATTCCTCCCCATTGATCAACCAACTATCCCAACCCAGCAATCCCAACATCAACATTTACCGCCCCGCCTACGACCGTACAGCTACCGCAAAGATGGTGGTTGCAAGACATGCAGTCGACGTACGTGTGTAGAGCCCAGGGTCCACTCTGGCAGGAACACTACGGTCCAAAACGAGTCAGCCGAGTCTAGTTGGAGCAGGTTGGGGCGCGAGGGACTGGACTTACGCAATACCGGACGACATCTCTGCGCGCGCGCTTCTGCGGCGGGGGAGGCGCAGCCGACGAATTAAAAAAAGACATGGCTAGTAAGTCGGATTCCGCGAGTCTCTTCCTCGGATTGGCGGAACTCTTACTCGAACTTGAGGTCGACGGCGAAGACTTTTGAGCCTGCGCCTGCGCCCCAGACCCTAAGATACTTTCTGCAAGAGAACTCCTACGCCCCTCGGCGTCGGCATCGACCTCAAAGCCCTCGGGCTCGGCGTCCTCCTCCTCCTCATCAAATACCTCCTTATCTACCTCCCTCGCCACCTCCCCTTTCCTCTTCTTCGCCTCAACACACAGCCATTCCTCGATCCTTTTCTTCTCCTTACTAAAATGATGATCAATATGATCGAAGCGCTCATCCCACGCCGCATTCCTCTTCTTCTCTAGCTTCACAATGTTCTCACAGAAGCCACACCAGAACTGGCCCTGGCCATTCCTTCCAATGCGCCGCATTTTTACTTCGTGCGTAAGCTGCGCCTCCTGCGTTATCTGGTGCTGCGACTGCAAGTGCGCGGTGAATATTTCGGCACGGTAGAAGAGTTCGCCACAGTGGATCTGGGAAGAGGGGGAGGGGCACTGGCAGCGGAAGGACTCGAGTTGGAAGTGTTGTGAGTTTTCGTGCCGCTTCCAGTCGGATTTTGCGCCGAAGCGCTTGTGGCATTTGGGGTAGGTGCAGCCATAGGGTTTGGTGTGCCGCTTCATGTGCTTACGCATGTCACAAGAGCGTGCGAGGGTTATGCCGCAGTGCTCGCAGGTCAGCTTGTTGGTGAGGAAGCCTTTTGTGGGATTGGGCCGGGAGCGGCTGTGTGATGGTTTCCCACTTTGCTTGATCAGATTAGATATTGCTTGTGATGCCTTCAGGGCTTCTCCCTTGGTTAAGGTGTCACTTTCTAGGTCGATAAGCAAGCTGTGGGCTTTAGGTGATCCTTGGGTGGAGTGAGACGAAAGGCGGTCCTTCTTGTCTGGTTTTGTCGCCCCGGAAAGGACGCGCATAACTACGTCCTCGAGGTCCACATTTTCACCATTGTTTGAGTTTTTGATGTCCTGTATTATAATTTTAGAGAATTTCTGTAGAGCTTGCCGCTGTTGATCCGCCTTGGTTTGGGGCGCATTAGATAGCTGATGTGGCTGTGGAATTGTCTTGTCAGGAGACTGGGTTGAAGCGATTGCGGCAAGAGTATCGAGTCGTTCTAAGTTGCTGTTTCGACGTGCTGTTCCCGGGTGTAATCCATAAGTAGGCGATCGGTCCTGGAATTTGTATCCCGAATCCTTCCCGGAGCCATGGCTATAATCATTCGGGGCTGTCTGGTCAACGTCTATGGCAAATTCATGAGAATTCGGGTCAAAAGAATTCCAATTGCTGGAGTCCTGGTCTGGGGTTAAGCTTATTCCGGAGACGGGATCATCAAAGTCATTACCGGGAAACTGCTTCTCCGTACCTATTCCGGCCAGAGTGGTATCCATTGGAGCCACTAACATGGATTGCGATGCCGGGGCCGGCTCCTGACGTTGATATTGAGACCTAGAGGCGTTAGATTGCAATTTGTACCAATTGTGTCTTGAGCATACCTTCGAATGAGATCTGTTTCATCCTCGTTCAGATGCATTCGATGGATGTGTTGCTTGAAGTTGTCGAGACGCGGCCATATCTTTTCTCTATTCCTGCAGGATTCCGAAGCACATTGGTAGGAGTTCGTCAACATTCCAATACGGTGGACACTTTTCTTATGTCGCATGAGATCATTTTCAGTTGCAAAGCCTTGACCACCTCGTTTGCAGTTGGGAATGTCACACTTGAACGGCTTGATATGCTTTAGCATATGTTTTCTGCACGTTCATGGTCAGCAGCTGTGGGAGTAGACGATATTTCGATTACGCACTTGTGATCCGATTTGCATTTTGATAGTTCCCTGCAGTGCTCGCATCTGAACTCTTTGCCTTGGTTTGCACTCCGACCGCTGTATTGCGACCCCTGATCCGTACTCACACCGCGAAACATGTCCTCCTGCTCGCCAGGACCAGCGTTCACATTCATATTACCAACTTGCAGTGTCATACTAGCGGGCAATTCCTGGTCTACTCCGCGCTCTGGGTCGCTGCTCATGACGGAACGGGGATGATGAGTGTGGTAGCCAGAATCTGATCTACGCGTTATACTCTCAATCTCGGATTCAGGAGGCTCGCGGTACATTCCGTACTCCATACTCGACGGAGAGAAATACGGGCGGGCAACAGCTACACTAGAGCTTCTCGGATTGTGCGCACTCCAAGGTGCGTCATGGTTGTAGAAGCGAGCCATGGGATCTGCATTGCCGACACTTTCTAGAGCAGTTCGAGGGCGTGGCGCCTGGGGTGGAGCAAGATGGGAAGCATTGGGAAGGGTTGGATCAATCTCTCGTGGAACCGATGGAATCCAGCCCACACGAGAAGTCCTTAGATTGGGGGCAGTCCTCGAGGTTTGAGCGGATGGGGAAGGGCTTGGAGCATTCCCCATGGCCCTTGAGCCAGGGTGAGACCACTGTGGGAAGGACGCATTACTGATGTGAGACGACTGAGCGTCAAAGTACTGAGTCTGTTATTACCAGGCAACAGTGCACATGAGGATATCGACCTACTTCTTCGCTGTAGTTGAATGGTGGTGGGAAGGGGTTGTTTGGTTGTGACATGTCTATTCCTGGCCCACGGTTAGCAGCAATACCATGCTTCAGGCACCCATGACGTCTGAGCTCAAGACATTGATGATCCCTTTCGGGTTCGAGGATTCGACCGACGAATAAGGGAACATGGGACGTTGACGATGCAGCTAACGGCCATAGGAAAAGGATGAAGCAGCAGCGGAAAGCACGTTGACCTACCGATTCACAGCCCGCAGCCTTGCGCCTGACTGTTCGCCTTAGCGGAGGAGAGAGGTTCGCAGAGGGTCGAACGTGCAAGGTGGTTGCATTAGTACTTTTGGGCACTTCACCGCCCCGGCGGCTGACGACGGGGGGACTAGTTTCTTGATCTGAGTAGTAGTCGTTGGCGAAGCGCATATGGAGGACGTCTGCTGCACACCAGGCGGCCGGTGAGCGATGGGGGAAAGGTGTCGCGGGATGCTGGGCGGCGCGCGCAACGAGAGCTGGCTGGCTGGCGATCTAGCACGACTCACTCGCAATCGTGGGGCATGTCGATGGGCAGAGTGAGGCGCTCTAGCTGGCCATGTCGAGTCTGCAGCGACATTGTGTGCGCGGTGGGCGGCCTCTGAGGGATATTGCACAAGGCAAACGGTTGCCTTCCTGCTGCCTTGCGCCAAGCGACCGGAGGGACGACACAGGGCCATGGGCGTGGCTGTGTCGACGTCCTCCACCACGCCCGCCAATCGGCGCCGACATGGCGACGTCTGATTGTCAGACTGGCATTCATCATCATTTCAGCGTCCGCCATAGCGACGCCCGCCCGTGGCTTGCGCGTGCCCTCTCGCCCTCGCCCTCGCCCTCGCCCTCCTCAGCACCCCTCCTGCACACCCCGCCCGTACTCCCCACAGCCAACCCAGGCCCAACACGCTTCAGACGCCGCACGCCCTCAACCACGAATCCTGCAATCAATCCCACATACGTCTGCAGACAGCAACATGACCCCGTCCCGCGAGCACTGCTACTGTGCGCAATATAGTTCTGTGCTCCACCCCGCCAGCGCCCATGCACACCACCACAAGACCCCGATTCCCATGCATCTCGCATCCCCTCCTCTTACTGGGGGCCACGCCGATGCACGCGAATGCGATATAAAACCCGACGCTCCAATCATGGCCGCCTGCATAGCCTGAACGGCCACGGCCACAGCTCCCACTTCCGCTTTCGGACCGTGGCATTGCGTCAGAGCATCATGACTCGACTCCGACTACAGGGCTGGAGCCCTGCGCCAATAACAACTGTACTTAGCCTGCAGCCAATCGTTGCGTCGAGGCCGTTTCAACCTCACAGGTGCGCCTCGGCCATATTACCAAGGCCCGGTGGGCGCAGGTAATGCGTGTGCATGTGCAAGGGGAGTCTTTGTGTGCGTGCCATTCTGAAAATACAATTCTTCCATGCCTGAATAATCAAGAACAAAACTCCAAGATAAGTGTAAACGATAGGACGTACGCCAGATATGCGTCCCAGGCCGTGATAGTCGTAATGACCAGAACCTTTATGCTCCGGCCAGCCATGACCAGTGCCCTTCTACATACAAAGACTCCGGTGTGCGATATGGATATCAAATAGAAAAAAGCAGAAAAACATGTATCGTCTCCGAAGTAAACAGAACAAAGGGAATCCCATATCGTCTCGTCTTTTCTCATCCAACATATGTCGTCATCTCATTGACCCTGGAATGGGTAGCTGTGTTGCGGAGCCCCCATGTACCCCATTTCCTGATACCCCGATGGCTGCTGGAAGTGCATTGCATTCCCTGCATCGAACCCCATATCCGCCACTGTGCCTGTCGAAATGTTCTGCGGCTCGTGCGTGAAGTAGGCTGGCCCCAACGTATCGGTCGAGTACGGTGTCGTATCGACCGGCGACGAAGTGAACACGGGCTGCTGCCCAATCGCCGACACGGGCGTCATAGGAAACCGGTTCGGCCCGTTTTGAATACCGCCGTTGTGGTAGGGCTGGTTTGGAATCTGGAGCCCATTGACATAGGCACCTCGTACCTTTGTGGGTTCCTGCAACCCAGGATACGTTCGGCCGGGATAGTTCTGCGTGTTGTCCATCGCGTAATTGGTATAGTTGTTCTTTTGCTGCCCTGGCGGCTGGTTCTTGAATGCCATCATCTGTGGAGGAGGATATGTGTGCATCACATTAGAAGCGACTCCGGATGGAGACATGTCTTGAGGAAATTGACCAAACGATGGATCAATTCCAGGTGCAAAAGTCGAGTTCGCGTTTGGATTGTATCGCGACGGGTTGTCAACGGGCGACCTGCTAGGCGTTGCTGACAGCTTGTGAGACTCTGGCATCTCCACGACAGGACTTATGATGGTGTCGGCATTCATTAACTTTTGCTCCACGAGTGGAAGAATGGGCATGCTGATCTGCTCCATATGTTTAGCCAGATGGACTGTCAGCTTCTTCCAGCTGTTGCAGATGTTGCCACAGAACCGACATGGCTCGTCTTTTGGTAGCTTCGTTGTGTCCCGGCGACATCTTTCAACCAAACTCCATATATCATCTAAGGCACTGTTAGCTGGTGGTTCGTGTCAACATTGCTGCCACGTACCTGTGTCCGAATTTGGCGGTGCGTCTTTGTTTCCTCCGCGGCCAGTACGCGCTCGTGGCTCCGCAATTTTATGCTCTCGTACAAGATGCTGCACGAAGTTGTCCTTTCGATAGCAAGTGTGGTTGCAGTCTGCAATCTGACAAGTCCAGTTCTCCAACTGCCGATGTCGTTCGTTCTCATGTCTGACCCAATCGGCCTTGCGCTTGAAAGACTTGGGTTCACCACAGTTCGGGAAAGTGCAGGTGAACGGTTGTACATCCTCATGGACATGTTTTGTCCAGTCAGACGGCTTGTAGAACTTCTTTACTTTGAAGCACAGAGGGCACTCGAACTCTGCGGGGAGTCGTTTGACGGGAGGGAGAGGGACGCCGGACGGAAACTGCGCCGAGACGACAGTCCCTTCTGGTGGAGGCTCACCATCATCGTCCGATGAGCCAGGCGCCGTGATCTGGAATCCGATGAAGGGAGCGTCCGAGTCTTTGTTTCCTGCTCTTGGCGGTAGTTGCTTGGACTCACCTCCTAGATCCGTGCAGAATTTGGCCGACGAGCAGTTGTGATTCTTGACGGCATTAAGATGCTTGACTTTGAACTCGAGTAGTCGTTTGTATCGTCTCATCTGTTCCTGTGTGATTCGATCCACCATGTAGTCTACCAAGCGGGGGTTGAGTTGGCGAGCATGGGTCTTGAATCCTTCCGCCGTAGGAATGATGGGGTCGGAGCGAACCTTGAGATCCATCGTCACAGCTTCTTGGGCTTCATCATCATCATCCTCCCCTCCGTGGCTCGGTTGGGGAGAGAACTTGGTCGCTTCAGTCTCTGCCAGTGGCGACGCTAGCATAGGCATAGGCGGGCCTCCATGTTGGGTCATGAGTTCAGCAAGTCCGGGTGATTTGCCTAAATCACTCCTACTCCTAGATCGTCTAATCATCGTCTTGGCACCCTGGTACCATGGCCCAACTGTCGGGGTCAAATTTGAAGAACTAGGAGGGCCGACATTCCCATGGTTGGCTACGCTTGTGTCTAACCGCGGAGACTTCGGTCGCCCCCAGCTGCCCATCCGCTTAGGCTTCTCGATACCTGGCAGCTCCTTTGCTTTGTCAAGCCCAGTGTCAAGAGGGGGTTGCACGGGTATGCTTCCTTTTCGTTTTAATAAATTGCTGGGAGCCCGTTTAGGCAGAATGTTTTCTAAGAAACTCGGACGTCGCTGTCTGTCTTTGTGCTTCTTAGGGTCAGGCTCGATGGCCTTGATGACCCCAGGAGCGGCCCTGATACTACCCAGGTCCGATTCACTTAGGCGACGTGATCCGACTGTGGCCGCAAGTGAAATAGACTCGAGATCTTGAGCCCTCGAATGGAAGCGAGCCATTGCAGCATTTGAGGTTGGAGGCTGGTACCGATTTGAGGATGTTGACACTTGCCCTTGCCCAGGTAAGTCAACCCAGGGACGTACGACAGCACTCATCCTGTTGCTTTCTACCGCAGGAGGAAAGTACGAGTTATCAGCATGGCTAGCATCAATATCAATTTCGGCAGGTGGCGAATATGGTTCTGCATCCTCGTCGTCTTCGTCTTCGTAGTCGTCGTACTCGCTCCGTTCATCTACATAAACTCCAGGTCCAGGAATTCCGGAATCGTCAATTCGATCAAAGTCTGTGCGCACCCCAAGACCACCAAAAGTTCCCCCAAGGCCCTGTCGATGAACATCATTCGTGCTCTTTGCTCGGCGCCGAGTGCTAAATGGCTTCAATAGGTTTGTTGATGCCGGTCCATCCCCTACTTCACTACCAACCTCACTCTTTGTCAGCCAGTCTTGGACCTCAAGCTTCTTCTCCTCCTTTAATCTGTGATCTGCTATATCTTGAATGCTAGGAACCCACACATCTTTCATAGCTTCTCGGTCATCAGGGCTTAGCCCCGCCTGGCTGGATCCACCAACCGGTAACCACGACCCATCTTCACCTCGCTCTCTGCTGCTCATGACAGGCTGAATTCTGACTTGCTCATGAGGGGCCTCATCGTCATCAGATGACTCGTCGTTTGGAAACGGAGAAAGGTGGTTCCCATGGCGGTGGCTTCCATGACTGCGTTTGCTCATGGGCCTGCTCATGTCGGAAGGCGAGGGTGACTCTCCGCGAGGGTAATGCTCTATTCGGACGATAGGGCTCGTGAGATGCGCACGAGGCTGTGGATTTGCAAGCCCGGCATTGCCAGGGCTGTTGGTGAGTGCAGGGCTATGCTGCTGCTTGCTCGGGGTGGTGTGCATTGGTATCGATGCGGGTCCCGGTGGCGAGGACGATGGCTGATACTCGTTTCCCGGGTATGACACTCCATGGAAGTTCATGTTCCTGGAGATTTCATCGGTGATTATGGGACTGGAGTCATTTGTTGGGCAAGGCGACAGTAGCTGGGAGTGAGCTTCCGACCGAGCGTTGCTTGGGAGTGGTTGTAGTTGTGCAGTAAAAGTAGCCAGGGATTCCGTGGTAATTGGAAGAGGCATGCTCATGTTGTTTGAATATTGATCAAATCCGCTGGGAGGCGAGATGTGCTCGACGAAGTTGAGATGAGCGAAATGATCGTCTAGGTATTGACCATTGAAGCTCGGGGTTGTGTAGTTACTGTAGTTGTTGGGGTCACTCATGTATCCGCCCTCCGGGCTGAGGTGATCCACGGAATGCGAAGGCGAGATACTTTGACCGTTACGGCTGTGGCCAGGAGACAGAGTGTACGTTTGCGGATGCATGTAGATGTTTGGGGGGGGATAAGATTGATTTATTAATTCGGGATGATGCAAAGAGGAGTCAAAAGAAGATGCGGTATTTGGGGTAAAGACGGAGTCCTGGCCGGTTGTGCTAGAGGGAGGAAGGCTGGCCATGGATGCGTAGTCTATCATGGAAGAGGGCTCGGCAGAATAGGTGAATGCACCTTGCGCATTCTGCGGGAGTAGAAAGGTTTCTGGCGCGGAAGCAGGAAGGAAGCCATTGATTGATTCATCTTCGGGGTGGCGCTGCTGGCGACGTTGGCCAGTGAAGGGCTGCGGCCGAGCGTCCATCATGTCGTTGTATTGGCCAGGCTCAAAAGGAAGAGGAAGGCAGACTTTCGAAACTGCTACTGCGTGGGATACGTGAGGCGGTGATTGACGCAGGATCCGATCTCAAGCCGGGCCAGATGCAAGGAATCGCGAGTAACGTGACTAGAAGGCGGCGTTCTAGGGAGCCATAGTGCTGCCTGGCGGGCCTAGGGGGAGGGAGTGCGCTTGGCCAGTGAGGGAAGGACGGCAGAATGGGCAGGAGCGACGATGCGACGCGGCAGAGAGCAGATGGGCAGCGGCGACGATGAGGGGGACGGCGAGAGAGAGGCGGGAAATATTGCAGCGCAGCCTGAGGAAGATGTCGACTGATGAAGGCTTGCGGTGGGCGATCCGCCTCGCGCAGGGATCTGACAACCGCGGAGGCTAATGGGCAGTGCCAGTCCTTCACGAGGTTGAGAGCCGCCGGCGATGGGTCGACGGAGGAGAACTGGAGACGAGGGCGCGCGAGCCGCAGGACGAGTCTTGGGCGACGAGCTGGCCGGCGAGGAGTGAGGTATGCTGCGAACGAGGGCTAGCCGCAGCGTAGGGAGACCTGGAGGCACCGGTCAAGGCTGACTGCTCCAGTCTGGAGAGAGCGACCAGGACGGGGTGGAGGGCTGGGTGCCAAGGCGGGCGCGGAGGTGCACAAGAGCTGTGAGGTCCAAGGGCGTCCCGGGATATGCGAATGCCGTCTGCTGCTCTGCTCCAACGTCTGGTGGTGGGGAGAGAGGGAGCAAACAGCAGCGCGATGACGAGATGGCGAGATGGCCCGCGAGTGTCAATGGTGACTCGAGGCAGATTTACAGATTTGCGACACGCACAGCCTCAGCACGCTGAAGACGAGCAGAAGAAGCGAGGGCCAGGGCTGGCCGTGAGTGGACGGGGCGTGCAGTGGCTATGCTGCTCGACCTCAACCGCCATCGCGATAGCGCCCGATGTGCCTTCATCTGTGCCGTTTCCCTCGCTCTGTGCTGCCAGCAGCCGAGACCTCGCTGCTCGTGGCGACGACACACCGCACCGCACCGCTCCAGTTCTTCTGCTCCTGATGCGCCGGCGCCGACGCCCAAGCCGGCGCTTAGCACCCATCAAGCCGCGCTGAGGAGCTATATAAAGACGGCCAAGCCCAGGCACGATTGCCCCGTGAGCCCTCTCCAGCAGCACTCCTATATATCTGGCGTCTCGACCGCCCTCGGACAGGGCGGCACACGGCTCGGCAGGACCCGCCCTTGACGCTCGCATGCTCGCTGCAGCGACTCTCCACTCTGCCAGCGCTTGCCGTCCAGCGCCGACCGAATGTGGAATCGAAGAGGTGAGCATCGAAGCTCCAGGCTTCTTCAGCCCTGCCGCAATGCAACCATCCGTGCCCGACCCCCGTTTCACCAGCGGCGTTCGCCCAGAACCGCCCCTCCACAGCGCAATGGCGGGGCTATTTGGCTCCCGGCCCTCGGCATCCCGATGCCCTCTCTGGCGCTCTTCGACTCCTCGACGTGGGAAGACGGCAGAGGAGGAGGAATGCCATTGTTGCTGTGCGGTTTGCCGTGGGCGGGTGGGCTGCTGAAAATAGCCATCCTAGGATCTGCCTCGGCGGGGAACAGCCACATCAATGCAAGTGTACCCCTCCAATAAGTGGATCTGGACATAGGCATGGATGCTGACTGCTGTGGCTTCACCCTGGCTGTCGACGCTGTCCGCGGAGTGTGACGGTTGCATTTCGACGGGCATAGGAAATAGCGCTGGTAGAAAGGGCCGAGGGGCCTCTCGGACTAGTCGACCTTGGAGTATTACCCTCGATTATCTGAGGTCAAGGTCTGAGGTCGTGGCCGACTGCTGCAGAACGAACCCCGTCTGCGGCAACAGGCCGCAGACGGGTCCTAGTGAGAAACGGCTTGCGCCCACAAGCTCTATCAGCGCATGATACTGAGGCTCGTAGATGGGAAATAACACCGGGGATGGGAACAAGGTCTCAGGGGAATCATTATGGACCCCATGCAGAGCCCTGATGCAGGTACCCGTTTGGCAGTTCCCATATGTTTCATTCTGCGGTGGGAGGTCGGACGGGAACCTGAGGCCGGGCGAAGCTTGACGCATCGTTCCCAAAGCAAAAGCTTACCGCAGTGGAGGATTCTTCTCTTTGCGGACGGCGCCCGTCCGGATGAGTCCACATGGTCCACACATGTTCGTCGGGGAATTACAGACGTCGCTGGACTCGACCTTGGCTCGAGGCCGACTCCTGCGGCGCTTTGCTGATGTGGACAGTTTGGTCGACTGTCGTTGCAGCAATCGACGTCATATTGGCAGTATACCTCGCCGTCGAGATGTAACATGGGAAATGAGAGAGAAACAACGGAACGCCCTTGCCCACACACACCTCAGGCCTCGGCTTTCAGTTCAGGCCAGCTGCAGAAGAATGAAATTGCTGAGATGCAGTCAGAGCGAAAAGGGCCGGCCAACCACACCCAACCACGACCAACCACACCCAGCTGAATGGTCTCGCAGTAAGCACCTCCGACACCAACCTCATCTTTGCTAGCTCTTCCGCGCCCTCGCCGTCTAGACACGTCGGGCGGATGCGGCAAGGTGCGGCATATCGCCGGTACCTGGAGAAGAATGCCGCTGTGCATTGTCTTGTGGGGGTCGACGGTCCCCGAAGTCGTGCATCTCCCGTCGACCGCGATCCGCTTCGATGCAGCAGCGAAGGCGGTGGCAGTCGGCGCATGGGAGCTGTGAGGTCGAAATAAGAGTGTTTTGATTAATGCGCGGACGTGAGGCTCTTGATCCTGATTCCTTGAGCCTAAGTTTTTCCGCGCGAGAGTGCAGTGGGTTGGGGAAGTGCGGGCACAGAGGATCGGGGGAACGGAGGCTAACAAGAGCTTGCACCGGGCTCTCTGCGCCAGACCGTCGACAGCGACGGCGTCCTAGCATTTCAGACTTGTCTTCTCCTCTTCTCGCCTCCTTGCCGTTCACCTCACACTTGTGCACTCATCGCCAGCCTCGCATCGTCAGCATCACCGCGGGAGTCGGCGCCTTTTTTTTTTGCGTCACCGCTCGCTTGCATGTGACAGCATCACCAGACTCGGGACATTCTCAAACACTGCACCACGTCAATCGCGTCGCTGGGTATTGAAACGCCTCCACGGCCTTCTGGCTATTGCCTAGCCCACTCTCCCTCCTTTCAAGCCGCCGTCGACTCCTCACACCTCTTCACGGTCCTCTCCCCGAAGCACAAATCGCCCGCGACGCAACCTACCATGACGGCCCATCACATTCCCCCGCCCGACTCGCGGGACCTGCTCCCACCGCTCCTGGCCTGTTTGTCGACTGCGCACGCCTCGAAACAGCCTCCTCCCGCCCTACTTCCGCTGCTCTCGCCCATCCTCCGCCAGCGCCTCCAGCTGCTCGCCTCCGACAACTGGCTCCCCCTGCTCTGTTGGGACAAACAGGTCGCATCCAAGCTCCCCCAGATCCTTAGCGGAATACAGCTGGAGCCGCATCCAGTGTCAGGCGAGATCGAGGTTGACGAGCCCGACCGGATACTGTACCGCCGCTCCGACCCCGAGACCCTACATTCCCGGCTCGTGCTCAGCGAGTTTGGGCTCATACCAACATATCTGTGGTGCACGGGTGGGGAGAGGGGCAATCGCTGGGAGCTGGCTGAGTTGCGGGGCGCGCAGGACGCCGAGGACGGGACGCAATGGTTCACTACCATGAGCGAGGCGAACGAGAAAGGCTTTCGGCGGACACCGATTAAGACGAATGGTGCGGTATCACAGGCCACCACGACGGGTGTGTCACAACCTGAGCCGGCACAGCAAGACGAGGACGATGACGATGCATACTGGGCTGCGTACGACCAGACGCCGAGCCAAACGCCCCAGCAAAAGCGCTCGCCCGCCCCAAACCCAAACTCCCGCGTCCAACTCCCCACGCAGTCAGAGCTCGAGTACTTTGCGAGATATGCAGCCGAGGTGCAGCCCGCGCTGGACTCGCACGATCCCGATGAGGAGGGCCTTGCGCCTGGCGAATCTACTCTGAACGGCAACTCGTTGAACATCCAGCGGTCCCTCCAAACTGAGCCTTTGGAGACATCAAACTTGGGACCAAACGGCTACGATTCTTCGCTTCCCCCGGCCTTCACTGCAGACGCCGCAAATGGCCGCAGCGGCGTAAAGGAGGTACGAAAAGACTCGCTCGGCGACGACAACGACAGAGCAGAGCATATCGAGGTTGTCGACCCCGACGACCGATTCGCCGCGCTAAACCACCCCCGCCCGTCCTCTTCCGCATCCTCGAGCTCGGTGGAGAAGCTCGAGCGCCAGGCCAAGACGCACAGCCAAGCCGAACTCGCCATAAAGCAGCATATCAGCACCGACATGAAGAGCCTATTCCGCCTCGCGAGAACAGCCGGCATCGAGAGAGAAGAGTTCGAGAGAATCATCATGAGGGAGCTGGAAGTCTTGCCTCTGCTTGAGCAGGACCATTAGCTCAAGGTGACGATCAACGATATTGAATGAGACGACCTCACGTTGAGTAGCATCGCATTTGCATCCCATTGTGGTAGCATGGGCATCTTTAGCAGCGGCTCCGACATTTCTATCCCATCCTCCTAGCATTCCAGCGGCGTTTTCTTTTCTTTCGGCGCGAAGGGTTGACATCCATGGCGTTTTTGGGGTTGTTGGATATCTTTGCTCCCCTGGGCATCGTGTGTAGGAAGAATACCCCCAAAATTGAATACTACCTTGTTTCACTCTATTGCTCCTCTCGACTATAACCTTGTCCGTCAATGTGTCTCGTTGTTCTCAGCTCCTAGGACCGCCACTGTATAGACTAAGCTACTATTCATATATACATGTGCACAGTTGCAGCGCTCTTCTCCAAGGAATGCTGAAATAGGGGACCAAGTCTTTCAGATATGGATACGCTAGCAGGAGGCTCTAGAAAACGACCCCATCTATGCATGACTTCGTATAGCAAACGAGATTGAAGATTACGAGACTGTAGTAGCAAACGGCCGTATTCGATAGTTGTCTCTTCTCATGTGGTGCATCAGGGGAGAGGATGTGCGTCCAAAAGTGGCAGACCTGGTATCCATATCGTATACACTCTGGATGCCATGAGACCAAGGGGGAGGGGGAGTCTAAGTGCTAGACCCCCCTTCCCTACCACGGCTGCAGCGCACGCGCCGAGCAAGTAATATCTGGCGTTGGGAGAGGCGGGCCATCATACCGCTCCTCGACTCTCTCAGCAGCCGGTATCCGCGTGACACAAGCTCAATGCGAGGGCAGAGAACGTCGATGTTTGGAAGTTTGCAGGTCTGCAATCAAGGCAAAGGCTCTGTTTACAGTACGGCTTGTTATTGCTACTTTGGCAGGTGTGGTGGGCATTACACGGAGGCGCTCTTTACCAGGGCCGGATACTTGTCTGTAGGGCTAGGATATAAGCTTGACTACAGGCGGTCACTCTTGTAAAGGCGGTGCCCGTCAGACTGGTAGTAGCTATCTTAAAGTCCTGTGGTCTAGTGCGGCTGGCGGCCGCGAAGGTGTAGCCGGTGCAATTGGGGAAGCCGATGGAAGCAGCTGCAAGTGACGTTTCCTAATTGCAAGAGGACGGCAACAGTTGTATGAAAGATGTCACTATCGAAACGAGGTTGATTCGGCAACTTTTCATTTGATTCCCTTTCTAGACCGTTCGCTCTTCTGCACCTGTGTCAACATGGAAAATAAGATGTGCCGACCATGCTTGCACCATAACGCCATTCCCCGCAGAGCCAGTAACACTGAATCTGTGTGCAAATACTATTTCTTCCCTTTTTACATTTTACGCTCAAGCCTTCCTCCTCCGACCTCCCGGTCCACTCGGTCCAGTTGCCTTGACCCCTGCAGCCTTCAGTTGCTCCAAGACCTCATAAGCGCTTGTGTTTGCATTTATGATACTCTCGGGGGTCGTGCCACTCCCTCTACCAATCTCCTCGACAACGTTGTTCGGATCCGCGGCACCAACGACAGGGATTTCGGATGCGAGCCATTGCTGAAAGGGCTTAGCAATGAAATATCCATCGGCGGTGAACCAGCGGGTGAAGGGTGTGCGGATGTGGATGGTTTGCGAGGGGTTCGAGGTGTAAGGAGCTTTTGTGTAGGTCACGTCGACCTCGTAGATGGGGATGTGCTTTTTCGCTGAGGTGGAGATTCGGATCTGGAATGAATACGTTAGTATAATGTTCCTTCCATCTTGAAATGCAGTTGTATTGAGCGTGTTCAAGGATTGACTAACCTTGCCCGTCTTGCCTTCACCCTCATAAACAACACCCTTCTCCACAAACCACAGCCAGTACGAGAAAGCAGAGTTCAGAACGAGATATGCAGCCACGGCGGGCGCCGTATATGGCTTCGAGGCTTCCCAACCAAATTTCCAGTCGAAGTAGAAAAGCGCACCCGCGATGGCGACAGCGGCATAGCCAAGCACTAACCGGATGTCGGTCTGTGTGTGCACCTGTCTAAACTTGAGAGAGTGGAGGTAGTTGGGGAGCGCATCGTCGGTGGTGTTCTTGAGGTCTGCGCCAATGTTAGCATACAGGAAGTTGGCTTGGCCGAAGGAAGCACACACCAGAGAGTGAATGCACGGCGATCTTGGTGGTGGCAGACATGCTGGAGTACGGTGAGGGAAGGGATTGGCTGAGGTGGAGGTGGAGGGTGAGTGTGGTGGTGACCTACGAAGCTCGCGATGCGTCGTTGGTGGAAAGGTGTTCACAAGGGAAGAGACGTCGCACCCCTGTCGGTCAGAAATCCGGAGCTTCCATCATCGTCCACGCTTCACCTTCACAACACCCAACCTCGCCCCTCTCTCTCTCTCGACTGATCAGCCATCCCCTCTGATCTCACTAGAATGGCGCAACCCATAGTGCAGACGATCCATCGGGATCCCGCCCTGTTGTGAGTAGCCCCTCGGCCCAAAATGAAGTGCGCGCGCTGATAATTGCGCAGCTGGTGGATTCTACTTCCCATCACCGTGGTCATGGTATGCTATGCCATCCCTCGATTGCCTCCAATATCCCGACTGACGCGCCGCTCAGGTCCTGACAGGCATCCTCCGCCACTATGCCATGATCCTCCTCCAGACGGCTCCCAAGAAGCAGACGCTGCCGCAAATCCGCCAGCAGCGCTCCCTCGTGCGCGGCATCAACCTGCGCACCAACGCAAGGGTGCTGCCACCGGCCTCGTTCCAGGCCAGGAAAGCCTTCATGGTCTCGGCGTACCAGGAGGGGAAATTTTTGGCAGACCCGGAGGCGAGGGGCAAGCCTAGACCGAATCCCATGTCGGATCCTGCGGCCATGGAGGGCATGATGGGCATGATGAAGGGCAATATGGCCATGATGGTGCCGCAGACGCTCATCATGGGATGGATCAACGCGTTTTTCTCGGGTTTCGTCATAAGTGAGTACCCAGCATTCGATCATGTTCTACGGCATCTGGCGTATTGGCACTCGACAAACTCCATCTATTCCATGGGTCACTCCTATCATGTGGCTGTTTGTGGGATCTGCTTGGGAGCATTGCTCGCATTCAATCTCGTATTCTAGTTCCAGCTGGCTAATCCGGGTCGTCCCGAGCGGAACCATTTGCTAATGTGTTCATCTCTAGTGAAACTTCCCTTCCCGTTGACGCCACAATTCAAGTCCATGCTCCAATCTGGCGTCGGGACCCGTGATCTGGACGTGCGGTGGGTGTCGAGTTTGTCTTGGTACTTCCTCACCTTGTTCGGGCTCCAGCCCGTCTACAATTTCATCCTGGGAAGCAATAACTGTGAGTCAGCTCTCTGCGCAACAATACCCCGAGGTGTCCCTTTTGGACGGAGCTGACAATGCCTGTCTCCAGCTGCAACCCAGTCCACCCAGCAGATGGCGGCAAACCCAGGAGCAGGCATGATGGGTCCTGAGCAGGATCCCGATAAGCTTTTTCTGAGCGAAGCAGAGAACTTGGAAGTCCTGGAGTATCGGTGGGTCCTGGAAGGGGTCGAGGATCGCTTGGTGGCCAAGTTTGCTTGATAGAGGCGGGCCCGCATCGATGGCGTCAAGTGCACCAGAGATCACAAGGGTCAGAGGCAGCGAGCGCATTCCCTTCCGGGAAGGAGAGGGTCCAGGGTGCAGGTAGTTCACCATCCCGCGCCCCTCTTTGGGGCGAGGTGCCTGAGAACCGCACCGCCGGCCAAAGATAGACCAATTCTATGATAGCCCCTCTTGTCCCAGCACTGCGGTCGTGGCCGCCATGTCGATGGCGCGCTGAAGCCCGGAGATCAGCAGATGCCCAGGTGATGTGGAGGTGAGGTGGATGCGGGCGGGCGTGCCAAGGCCAGGTATCTAGCACTGAGGACGCCCTCGACGACAGGGCAAGACGACCAGCTGTCCATACATTTCGTAGCAGAGCCGCCGGATAATGCGAGCGCGGCCGCCTTTGGTCAACCGGAAGCTGCCACAGCCATCCCGAGTCGGCCCTGGACGCAGCCCCTCCCCCTGCATCGGCGGCTGGCTGTGCCAGAGAGGGCTCCCGCGTAGTCCTCCCACCATGCTTCTCCGCCATGTCGCCGGTCCAATCCTCCTCCCCGACCCGCACCGCCCCCAAAATGGACACGAGTGTGCGCCTCAAAGCCCCCCGAAGAGCAGCGAGTAATTGGCGGGTGACAGTGGTGGGAGGGAGTTGTGGGGCGGCCGCAGACGGGGGAAGCCTACGCAGGCGTTCTTCTCGCTGCCAATTCACCTTGACTTCATGACTTCATGACCTTGGACGAGATATCCCACGCCCTTTTGGCACGCTGTGTGCGACGACAACTAGGGCAGGCAAACGATGCGTGCGATGCACCGCCCTGTCCTCGCAGTCGATGCCTAATCTGAGCGACCTCAACCTCGAGGTTTGCGCCCCATCTCGGTGAGCTCGACTCTCCAATCGAGACCTCTGCACCACACGCTCGACCCCTCTCTCCACGGCGCTCCTACTCGGCTGCTCGCCGCGTCCTCCATCCACTCCTGTTTCAATTGGGGCGGCTAGCCGCTCAATCAACATTGCTTTTCCGCCGTGCCAGCTCAGGCCCGGCCCAAGACAACGCAGGTGTGTGGGAGCACACAAACACTTTCGCACCCCGTCCCTTGTCTCCTTTCTTGTGCGCCCGCTGGAATGTTCCGCGTGGTCGTTGCGTGGTATGTTTCTCGCCTCGACTCTCTCCTTCTGTCGTCTTTCGTCTTTCGTCGGTCTTAGCCCCCAACCTTCGAAACTGGGGGACTCAGGTTGGTATTCACCTGAACCGCTTAGTGTACATCGCTCCCGACGCCATGCAGTCCTCGGGACGCTGTCCAAGCATGAGGGGACTTTAGGGTATTTCGATATGGTAGTGATCTGCCCACTACCTGGCTCTAAAATTTCTTTTTATCTTCGGATTCGTCTTCCAACCTTTCCTCATACGATCATGCGCGCCCAAAGCTCGACGCCCACGCAATGTGAATGGTGGTGGCTGGCCAGCTGTCGGCTCAAGGACCGGTGAATGGAGTGACAGGGGTTACCCTAGCTTTTGCTTTTCTGACATCCCTGTCCCTTTGGAAATTGGTGATGCGGCTCTGCGAAGCTGTCAACCATAAATGCCAGTTGTGCTTGCGGATTCGCACCATGGTACACCACATCAAAACACTCGGCAGTGCAAGTCTACGTCTCGCTACAGCTAGTCTGCCTTCCAGCATCCGTCCCCTACGACCAATGCTTCGCCCCTTTTGTCCTTCCACCTCTATCCCACCAATCCCGAGTCACTTTCCCGCTGGCTGTGGGTTGTTGCTGCAACGGAACCTATATCAGCGTTCCGGTCTCCCTGTATATCAACGTTTCAATTGATATAGCAGCTGCAGTATGTTCTACTACTCACTCGACTGTCATTCTTCTAACTCAGGTGTCAGAAGCTGCCTATAATCGTCACGTCTCCCTATCGACCAGTGGGGCGGCACTACCGACGCCCGTAGTCGATTGTATACCTTCTCGGCTACATCGAGCCACTCGCATCACGCCTCGCTTCGGACAATATGACGGTCTATCAGTACAATGACATTCCTCAGATACCCACTTATCCCGACGAACTCTCATTTGAAGTGTGGGGCAATATGAATGTCTATCGACAAGCGTCAGTCCGGACAGGCAATGTCATGGCAGGAGACTTCGACTACAACGATGTTGGCGACAACCGTGTGTTCAGCATGCAGCCAATGCAACGCTTTCTGTATGATCCGTCTCCTCTAACCGACGGTCTTTTGCACGCGAAACTGGATCGCGGCATGCTCCTTCCGACACCACATCTCAGACAATATGATCAAGTATGGCCCTCCGTGGACTGCTTTACTTATTCTTCTCGGAACGGGTCTCCTGATAGGACGTCTGTGTCCGGCAACTCCAGTCACGCTCCATATAACGAACTTCGATCACCACATCCGTACCAAACAGCCCCGTATGGAAGTCCAGGCGACTTCTCTCAGTCAGGCCTACCTTATCCGTCTGCGGAACACTTTGATGAAGGCAGATACCCCTCCGAGCTTCCATCGGCAGGTGGAATCATTAGCCTTCGAGAGATAGAATACCACCAGGAAGCTGAGACAACCGTCGAAGAACAAGAGCCCGAGCCCGAGCCTGTTGACCAAAAGCCTGAGCTCGAGTGCGACCCGGCGTCCGTCTACACGAAGGTGGAAACAATCCCAGACAACTACCAGACCTTCTCAGGCTCTCGCATTAGCAGCTCGCCCCGGGACGCCGAGTCCGTGCAGCCGATGTCGTTGAGCGATGAGGAAGCATCCGACTCGGACTACAAACCCATGAAGTCTAAGCGAAGACGGTCGTCAGCTACAAGCAATGGGTCCGGTAGACAAAACCAAAGGCGTCGCCGCCGAAAGTCCTCTACAGCGTCGACACTTTCTAGCCCGTCACGAGTCACCAAGAGAACCCGCGGCTCCAACGCATCTTCCACCGCCCTCAAGCCCGCACACAATCACAGCTCCGCCGACACCGAGTCACCACGCCCGTTCCCCTGTCCCCTCGCCGCCTACGGCTGCCAATCCAAATTCGTCTCCAAGAACGAATGGAAGCGGCACGTCAGCACGCAGCACATCAAATGTGGCTATTGGCGTTGCGATCTGTGCGCAACAGACGTCGACGCCAACGACGATAGCACCACCTATCACAACGACTTCAACCGCAAAGACCTTTTCACCCAGCACCTGCGACGCATGCATGCCGCGCCCGCACACCAAGTCCCGTCCGCATCCCGCAACCCGCGCAACATGCCGTACGTTGTCACCGAAGATAACATCACCCAGCACCAGCAGCGCTGCTACCAGACGCTGCGCGAGGCCCCGCCACAGTCGGCGTGTCTGTTCTGTGAGAAGGAGTTCAGCGGGCCTATGTCTTGGGAAGAGCGTATGGAGCATGTCGGCAAGCATCTGGAGAAAGAGAGGAAGGGGGATGGGGTCAGTCTTGATCCAAAGAACTGGAATAGGGATGAGGTGCTGGAGAGGTGGTTGGTGGATCAGGGGCTGATCGAGGTGGAGAGTGGAGAGTGGAAGATTGGCGATGGCAAGCCCAAGAGCCAGGGGAGAGTCGAGGATGAGCAGGATGTACAAGATGAGGAGTAGGTTATTGCAGTTTTGAAAGGGAACGAAAGGTGTATATTGGCTACTTAAAATCCAGGGAAATCGGACTGAATGGGACAGGACTTGGAATACGGATATTTTATGGGTATGGTTACGACTATGGTAATGGGATGGGATGGGATGGAGTAACGGACAGGACTAACGGCACAGGCTCCTTTACGAATCCCCTTACGCTCCTCTTCCTCGGTCATTCTTTGATACCCTTTGGCATTTGCTCAATATTTGTTTTATCTCATGTTGATTCTCATTTTTCATTTTGGTAATGATTTATGTTCTACATCGCTGTCTCATTAATACACGCACGTCAAAAGTCCAAAAATATATATTTCCTTTGTAGGCATACGTTACGATAGTTCAATTACTTGGTTGGTTAGGAATACCTCATAGATAGATTCACGAGTGCACGGATGGGATGGTATGGGATGGGCACTGGATAGGGCGCGAAATGCTGTGTCAATTGATTTCGGTTTCTCCTGGGCTTCACACAACATGTTTCGGTGTACTATTGTCGCACGTTGTGACACTTCCATGTGCATGATACTAGGCTAGATAGTGAAGCACAACAGAGTACAGCCCCTGTTCTGCAAAGCCACTTGCGTCGTGCATTCTTCGACGGTGTCTCAGCCCCCGCCGAGCGCTAAAGTCCACCTCAACAGATATGGCATGCAGCCTGTGAAGAGCGGCCGGAAGAATAGGGTGTTCAGTGTTTACGTTTACAAAGTATGCATGCAGGCCGAACGACGGGGCGCAAAACACGGGAGATGGGGGTGGGAAGCCCTGTCTATTCCTATCTCAATCTTTATCTCGATATACTCCGGGAGCTACATGGCATACTTCAGCTTCCTATCACGTAGATACAGGAGCCGGTGCTGCATCATACTTACTCACATATCTGTGTGTGCACAGCCGGGCAAG
Organism: Melanomma pulvis-pyrius CBS 109.77; assembly: GCA_010093585.1. Classification (NCBI taxonomy): domain Eukaryota; kingdom Fungi; phylum Ascomycota; class Dothideomycetes; order Pleosporales; family Melanommataceae; genus Melanomma; species Melanomma pulvis-pyrius. Next base: position 23,406 of record MU002183.1, read on the forward strand.
GTTACTCACCGTTAGGTAAAAGTATAAGCCTCGCTTGCTAGATTGCCGAAAATGTAGGAGACAGGATACGAGGATGATAGAAGGTAGCCAGAGCGTGGGGAGATTCGTTGTTCGGACTGGAGAAGGCGGGCTAGCTGGCCGGGGTGAATGATAATGTGGGGCGAAGACGCGGGTGGTGTTGTATGTGGTTAGCGCCGCTCCTCTCGCAACCCCCAATATTTGTTCTTTGCATGTTCTATGGCGCTTCCCGGGAGAGTTGAAGGGGATGGGAGGTCAACGCGTATCGCACATCCCACATCAAGTCTATTTCTGCAGCGGCCCCCTGCGCTACTGTTCCTCTGTTCTCTAGCTACATGTACGTTCTGTACCAGCATCAGTATCGGTATCGATATCTGATATTCCCACGTTGGTGCGTCGCCGACGCCGAGATATGACAGCAAACAACTGTCTCTCTCATATCGAGTCCCGAGATTGCGGTAGATCGGTCTGACACGTTAGCCCGCAGGTGCTGCGTTTTCGATGCCTGAAGATGCTGCCTGTTTCTCTCCTCAGGCAAAAAATGAGGCTGAGACATGCATGCATACACGAGCGTACGCTTCTGACTCGTTGTCTGTCGCGATTTGCAACGTACTACTGTTGGCGATTGCGCCCCACTCGAGGAGATCATCGCTGCGTGGTGGTCTGAGATGCGGAGGCGGTTGGCAGTGTACGGGGATTGGGTGGGCATGGCGAATGGGATGTCTCGCTCTGTGTCTGTTTTCATATAGGGAGACAAGACAGATCGGTGAGACAGCTCCCTGCCTCGGGGGAAGCACTGAGAGATATTTACTGGGATGGTGCTTAGCCGGAGCATTACAACGGGATCACGCATTTTGACCGCCGTTATGTATGATGCTCAAGTAATACCAGGTCCAGCTCGACTTGCCGGGTACATTCTTGGTCTTAGAAGAAGGCAGAGGTTTCCTGCTGTGCTACGCGAGGCAGTTTTTTGCCTTTATTTCTGGCTTCGATTGACCGCCTCGAAATTTTCTTTTTCGTACATGAGCTCGCGGGTACTTGCGGGTGGGTTGGTGCCTAATTCCAGCCTTACACAGAGCACACACATCTTATTGGAGAGGGAAGAGGGAGAGGTCTGGGGAAGGTTTACGTGCCTCAGGCACCGCGTCACTTTCTCGGTAGTGGTCTTGTTCCTAGTGGTTGCTCTCTTTTTGCGTCATACTGTTTCTCTGCCACCCTCATTCCCCTCATCCATCGGATAACCTACCAAGCACGGTGGGAACTGACTAGACCTCTCCTCTTGAAACGCGCCCTCGATGGAATAAGCCGTACCGCGCTCGTCTGATATGCATCGGAGCACTCTTGAATCTGGGGTTCGGTCCCGTTGGGAGTGAATGCATGGAGGCGTTGCACGGCAGCGGGGTTACCCGATTCTAGACGCTGTCTTTGGGGGTTTGCAGCACGGACTGATGTTGAAGATGTAGTTACATAAAAAGAGTGGCATGTATCGCTTGCTTCTTGATCTGGATGTTTGGCGTGGCTGTGCTGAGATGGTTGGGCTCTCTCCTTTTCCGTGCATCCATGCCCACGATGTGCTCACGTTCGAGGCTTGATGGATGGCGAGCTGAGGGATGCTGCAAGGATGGCAGTAGTAAGACGCACTTTGATGGAGAATGAGGTCTACGTGGCGGCTGGTCAGTGCGTCTAGTTTGAGCTTGTGAATGTTGATGCACGTGCAAGCTTGGCGTTTACCGGCTAAACAATTGGCCGGCCGAACTTGACACCTGTTGGAAGCTTGAAGCTCGACCTGTTACGCGGCCAGGGAAGCACCACTTTCTTTTATCCCACACCACATCTCCAATTATGGCCGCCCCAGAAGAAGGCCAATTCCTGAAGCAGGCGAACAGCCAGAGCACTCGCGGCTTGCTTCGAGTGATTATTCTGTGCTTGATAGCTGGCGCCGCCATCTCGAGCCGTTTGTTTTCCGTCATCCGATTCGAAAGCATTATCCACGAGTGTCAGTTCCCCAATCGCGCTCCAATTGATGCTCTGACTGACCTGTGAGGCAGTCGATCCCTGGTTCAACTTCCGAGCGACGAAATACCTCGTCCAGAATGGTTTCTACAGTTTCTGGGACTGGTTCGATGACCGTAAGCCCGCCGCAACACCTCCGATCCTCAAGCCCAGCTGCAATACATGGGGAATGGATGGACAACTGACTTGGATGGAATAGGAACATGGCATCCTCTCGGTCGCGTTACTGGCGGAACCCTCTATCCCGGACTGATGGTAACCAGCGGCGCCATCTATCACTTCCTCCGATTCCTCGCGCTCCCTGTCGATATTCGAAACATTTGCGTTCTTCTCGCGCCCGGCTTCTCCGGCCTTACTGCATTTGCGACATATCTTCTGACGTCTGAGATGGCCACGTCGCCTTCCGCCGGCCTCCTCGCCGCCGCGTTCATGGGAATAACCCCTGGGTACATTTCGCGTTCGGTGGCTGGAAGTTACGACAACGAGGCGATTGCCATCTTTTTGCTCGTATTCACCTTCTATCTCTGGATCAAGGCCGTCAAGCTTGGGTCCATGTTCTGGGGCGCGTTGACCGCGCTGTTCTACGGATACATGGTGTCAGCGTGGGGTGGATATGTCTTTATTACGAATTTGCTACCCCTGCATGCGTTTGTGTTGATCTGCATGGGCCGATACAGCCCTCGGCTTTATGTCAGCTATACTTCGTGGTTCGCCCTCGGAACGCTTGCGAGCATGCAGATTCCCTTCGTTGGATTTCTGCCCATCAGGAGTAGCGAGCACATGTCTGCGCTTGGTAAGTGATGCTCCAACGATCGGAATTGCAGGCACTGACAGAAGTAGGCGTCTTCGGTCTTATCCAGCTTGTCGGCTTCGTCGACTTCATCCGAGCCCAACTCCCGAGCAAGCAGTTCCAGACTCTGCTCCGTGCTCTTGTCCTTTTCGTTTTCGTTGTTGCTTTCGGAGGTCTTGTTCTTCTGACAGTTTCTGGTGTCATTGCGCCCTGGACTGGCCGTTTCTACTCTCTCTGGGACACCGGATACGCCAAGATTCACATTCCTATTATTGCCTCCGTTTCCGAGCATCAGCCTACTGCATGGCCGGCGTTCTTTTTCGACCTGAGCATGATGATCTGGCTCTTCCCCGCCGGTGTCTACATGTGCTTCCGGACTTTGACTGACGAGCAAGTCTTCGTTGTCATTTATGCCGTTCTAGCCAGTTACTTTGCCGGAGTCATGGTCCGTCTTATGCTCACATTGACTCCTATTGTCTGCGTTGCTTCTGCAATTGCATTCTCCCAAATCTTGGACACCTATCTTGACACCAAGACACCAAAAGTCGATGCCAAGGACCACGGAAGCTCGGAACCCGCCAAAGTGGTTGCCGCCGCTGTCTTGCCGGACGGCCTTCGGTCGACGCGAAACCCCCTCGTTGGAATCTACTCATATGCTTCTAAGCTGACCGTAGTTGGATCTGCCGCGATCTACCTTATGCTCTTTGTCCTACACTGCACCTGGGTTACTTCCAATGCTTACTCGTCTCCTTCAGTCGTTCTTGCATCAAGACTTCCGGATGGCAGCCAACACATTATTGATGACTACAGAGAGGCATACTACTGGCTCAGACAAAACACTGCCGAGAACGCCAAGATCATGTCTTGGTGGGACTACGGATACCAGATCGGTGGTATGGCCGATCGCCCCACGCTAGTTGACAACAACACGTGGAACAACACGCACATTGCAACAGTTGGTAAGGCCATGAGCTCCAGGGAGGAGGTCAGCTATCCGATCATGCGCCAGCATGAGGTGGACTACGTCTTGGTCGTCTTCGGTGGTCTTCTTGGTTACTCTGGTGATGATATTAACAAGTTCCTCTGGATGGTCCGTATTGCTGAAGGCATCTGGCCTGATGAGGTCAAAGAGCGTAATTTCTTCACCCCGCGCGGAGAATACCGCGTGGATGATGAGGCCACCCCGACAATGAAGAACAGCCTGATGTAAGCCAAAAAATGAACAAGCCTCGCCGCATTTATTAACCTGTCACAGGTACAAGATGTCTTACTACAACTACAACTCGCTCTTCCCCGCTGGGCAGGCACAGGACCGAGTCCGCAACGCGCGATTGCCGGCAGAAGGCCCCCAGCTCAGCACCATTGAAGAAGCCTTCACCAGTGAGAACTGGATCATCAGAATTTACAAGGTCAAGGATCTCGACAACTTCGGCCGTGATCATCAGAGCGCTGTATCATTTGACAAGGGCCACAAGAAGAAGAGGGCGACGAAGCGGAAGGGACCCAGAGTGCTGAGGGTTGAGTAAACATTTTATCTATGCACCAACTTCCGTAGTATATTTTCTAGCCCTGTAAAAGTAAGCTTGCAGATTGGGTGGGCAGGCGTTCTGGGAAAATAAAAGAAAGTATAGCTCCCAACTTTCCTCCATCGTGACGTGGGAGTTGCAGCATGACAGTAGGTCGGCTGGTGATGATAGGCGCCGCCATGGCTAACTGCTTAGAGTTATGACTCTTTATCTCACACTTGCTACTGTAGTCGGAGGTCGAGGGGGTGAGGGGGCGAAGTCAAAGGCCGTAGCTACCGGTAAACGCTCGCACGGTCGTCATACTCTTTCACCGCATCTTCTGGTTGGTCACACAGCCAATCAGTCTCCGTCGCCGTATATAGACTTCTTCTCTCTGCTTCGTCTTCCTCTCTTCTCGTCGACCTCCGACTCAAATATTCCAACTCAGGTAAAAGCAACACCTCACCACCCCCACCCGTAGGGGCCTTGGGCCGTCCACAATAGAGCTTTGTAGAGCAACGTCGAGCCTCTCTACCTCTCGTTGGCCCTAACGGGGGCGCACGAAGCACTCTTCCTTCAGCAACAGCGTCGCCAGGCAGCCTCCACCTCGACACGGGCTTCTTGCGTGCCTCCCTGTGGTCCTTCCTCACCCGCCCCCCCCCACTCGTACCCTCCTCAACAACGACGCTATGGCCGAGGAGCAGAGACGTGCGTTCGCCGAGTTCATGGGCACCAACGCGCAGGCTGGCCAGGTCTTTTATTCCTATCCTGTGAGCTTCAGCATGCATCTTCCTAGTCCTTTCCTATACCCCCCTTCATTCGTGCAATCCGTACGATTCTTTTGCCTACCTATCTACATCCAGAACACCGCAGCTAACCTGCACCAGGCTGCTCAAATACCGCCAGCTCCGACCCCACCACCTGCAGTCGCGCCGACGCCAGCCTTCGACCACCTTCCTCAGCTGCCCATACCTCCCAGGCCGCCCGGCTACGTGTACGTGCCGCGGGCCTCCCCCCCAGCGCAGTCTAGTGTTCAACCTGCTATTGGTGAGTATTCTGTCGGCTGGCAGTACACCACTCCTATGCCACCACCTCCAAACGCATCGGCTGCCGCCCCTCGAGGTCCGTTCCCGCCGCCAGATGTGAAGGTCGGAGAGGGCGTAGGGGCTAAGGTCAAGGAACACTATTATCACTATGAGTACGAGAAGCAAGAGGCTGCGCCGTCTCCCGCTCCACCCTCGATACTGTTCTACCACGTTTGCAGCGAATGCGGGCGACTACGCTCAAACAGCTTCCATCATGATAACCCTATTGTCCCTAATAGGCCATTGGTCGCAAGTGCTTGCCGGCGTTGCAGACAGAAGAGCGAGAGAAAGGAGAAGGAGCGCTGTGTGAGGAAATCCATTTACGTGAAGACTTGTACGGCTGAGGTACCATGCGATTGGATCGAGCCTAGGGGCAGGAGCCCGAGGAGATCGCACTCTGTAGACATACACTACAATCATTCCGACAGTCCACCGCAAATCATCAGGCCCTCGAGTCGCACCACCTTGGGTTTGCGGGTCCTACAGGACTCCAGCCCCTCGAGGAGTTCCAGGCGAGGCGACCCACGCCGTGGAGGTCGAAGCGTATCCCCAACGCGGATCAGGGTCTTGGATGAGCGCCGCGATGCAGAGAAACGTCTAGCCGCACACCCCATGCCTTACCGAGTTCTTGCAGATCAGCGAGCATTCTTCAAGGAAGCAGATGGATCTTCCACAGCACCACGACCTCTGTATGAATACCCACAATCGACGAGAGGAATACTGAAACCCTCTGGCAACAACCGAGAAACGACGTACCAGCACGAGGTGAGCATGCATGCCAGTCAAGGTAGCACGATAGTTGAAGTAGGTGGTCCAAAAGTCCAGTTCGCTACGGAGTCAGATCGGCGTCCTGCGAGGAAGCACAGCGACGACTACGGCTACTTTCACGAAAGTGAGAGGGAGCAATATCAGGATCCTTTAACTTCCCCACCTATCACCAGCTTCGAGAATCTTCACATCCGCCATTCATCTCCTACAGGGCGCTATGAAGAGGTACGCATTGGCCATCACTACCCCCCTCCAAGGCACAGCAGCGAGGACGTCCGCACCTTTCAACGCCCTCCAGCGAGGGTGTACGAGGAAATTCACATTCGCCAGAACTCTCCAGAGAGGAATTATGAGGAGGTCCATGTTCGCCATGTCCCTCCGCACAAGAAAAGCTACGAGGAGATTCGTATACGCTATACCTCTCCGCCGCCTAGAAAACCCTCCAATGAAGTTCGCATCCGCTATACCTCTCCACCAAGGAGAATCTCCAACGAGGTACACATCCGCCATGTTTCACCCCATCCCCGTGGTGGTTCTCCCCAACGCGCCATTGAACGAGAATCACCCAGACCAAAGGAAAAAGAGAAGGACTGGGACCAAGTGACGGCAACCGACAGCGACAACTCGGGCGAGTTTGTGGACGTGCGTAGCTGGAAGGGTGTCGATGATAGAGGACAACCGGCTACGTATGTGGAAGAGAGGAGGACTGTGCGTCTCTTAGAGGGTGAGAAGGTTGATGAACATAGACATGTTTTTCCACCAGAACGGCGACATGAATATGGACCAGAGAGACGTGAATATGGACCAGAGAGACGCGAATATGGATCAGAGAGACGTGAATCTGGACCAGAGAGACGTGACTATGCACCGGAACGGCCGGAATACGCACGGGAATATGCACCACCAGCCAGGAGCTGGAGAGAGGTTTGAGAGTCAGAGGAACATGTATGGTGGGGTGGCTGACTTGACTACTCCAGCACCACGGGCCAGGAGCGTGCATGACCATGCGTGTTGGTAGATGGATTCTCGAAGTTGAGAGATAGGATTAATACCGGAGTCGGTGCCCAAGATTTCTATGGGTCTGTGTACTATATTCACTTCTCTATTTCCTTGCTTCTTTGTAGTCGGATATATTTCCCTATTTTGCCTAATTCAGTCTCGGACTTCTTATCCTCTGGACTCTTTCTTTTCCTATAGGCGTGTGAGGTGGAGGGTATGCGCCTGATTGGCGAGCATGACAGATACAGTAATACTGAATTAATATCATTCGATCAATTTGTTCTGCGTCTAAGATTTAGTGACTGTCGGTGGGATGAGGGTATGCGTGCCGACAAGGTGATTTGAGATGGCGTTTCAAAATGCATATGTGTTTTTATATAACGATGGCGTATTACTATCATTAACTCTTGCTCCTATCTTTTCCTGGTTTGCAAACCATAAGTTTGCGAACTATACGGACTCTCATGCAATCCGAGCCATCTACTCCGTGCCCATATTAAGTCCACAAGGTGTATCTACTATGCATATCGATAATCTATGACTCGGATAGTGTGTGAGTATGAACGGTAGTAGCATGGGTTTACGGTTTCTGTTCATCTACACCTACATACTCTAGTTTTGAGATGCTTGTTCGTACGCATAGTACGATATTGTCGAGTCAATGTGAAAAAGCCCATCGACCTGCTCTACGAGTTGTAGTCGCGCATATACATCTTGACATCCTCATACCACGCAGCAATTTCAACATTTGGACTTCAGAGACCAAGATGGGTGGAAGTAGAATAGGGACGTATTGGACCTTGATGCTTTGGTGAAGCCATCTCGCTTTGGAGAAGCGGTTGCTGGGTACGCTGATGTTGTGGATAGGCAAATGGAGGTCATGTGAGAAGGATGGGTAGGGGGTGGAATTTGTCTCGTCTCGAATCCGTTTTGTCTTGGTGAGGTAAGGTGTAGTTCCTTGGATTAATTCAATCGTTTGGAAGTAACAACATGCAACACAACTCTACAAATAGAGTATGGAATGCTACTCCCATTGTGATATAATGTATAACCAAGCATCCACCACATTTCCTACATATAACGTACTTTACAAGCGAGCCGTCCTTACAAGCGAGCCGTCCACCTGCCAACTTTTTGCACCTTTGCAACGCAGTAGCTCAACAACCAGCCAACCAAAATAGATAAAATTGATACTATAGCTCAAGCAGTAGCTACTCTATCTTTCTTGCATGTACGCGAGTTGTGCCCAGGCTCTCTGCAGCGCGTGCAGCGCGCAACAGCCTGCCGGCTCACACCTGATTGCGCTGCATTTTGACGCCTTTCCTGCTCTACCTGCTGCTCAGCCTCCTGCTGCGCAACTATAGTCTCTCCTGCCTCCTGCGTTAAGGTCCCTTGCTTCTGGAT
>MU002184.1:0-31651 GCA_010093585.1 Melanomma pulvis-pyrius CBS 109.77
CTTTACAAAGTTAGAAGGCCACTGCTTGCCAACAGGCTGAGCGCCGCGCGCAGAAAGCAGCTTGTCAGCCATATCTCGCACAGCAGCAAGAGATGGCGCAAATCCTCGTGAATCTAGGTCTAGTACGTGCTTAACAATTGCCTCCTCTTCTAGCTTAGTGAGCTTCTTTGAGTTGGGCTGCCAATCGCGTCGTGAATCGATTCCAGCGCGTCGGCGGCGGAGAGTAGTTTCAGAGACGTTAAACATAGTAGCAGCGCGTCGCACGCCTAGAATTTGCGCAGAATCAAGAGCTGCAATAGCAAGAAGAAGGTTACTTTCATTACAAGGCATTTGGTTGGTTGTGGGTAGAGGCATTGTACAAAGAAGGTAGTAGAGTGCAGAAAGTTGGTGGGGTGCGCCGCATGCTTGTTTGCGCCGCAAGCTTGTAAAGTACGTTATACATAACGTAACTTATGACTTTAGACAGTTTGGCAGTGGAGCATTATTAGTGATTGAGGTCGTGGCTCTGTTGTTGATGATATCGATTTTGCGTGTCGTCTTCGTGGCTAATTGAAGGTGTAGTCCAGCTAGTGTGAGCTTAACTACAAGGGCACAAGAGGGGTTAAGCTCAAAAGGTATAAGGGAAAGTTAGCCAGTACTCTGGTCGTACTAATTCCGTGACAACAGGGAGCAAGATGAAGATTGGAGATAGATACGTTAAAGACGGCCTATGAATGCAAGATAGACATGGTTCATAAATGCAGTACTGTTCTTCTGCCACAGGGGATATTGATGAATAAAGCACAATCGCGTGTCAGTCCCCATGAAGGCGTGGTGGCGCACGGGGAGAATGAGAGGGACGACGATTCGAACCCTGTGGACAACCCAATGAACAGATAACAGACACCCACGGAGATGTAAAGAGCACTTATTCATAGACGTGAATACGCTACTCTACTCTACTCTACTCAGACCGAGCGTAAAATATCCACAATGCAGCCCCGAACATGCATATGCCTTCCACTCCCATGCCAATACCTATGCAATCCCCACGACCGCAACAGCAGTCCTATGCAGCGCCCCTCAAATCCTTAACAGCGCCCCACGGTCATTAATCTCCCAATCTAACCCCATGCAAAAACGCCAAACATGGATGCTTGCCCGAACGCCAGATCTGATTAAGCCTATCAGATGCAATTCCAAAAGCCATTTATGTGTGTGGCATGTGCAGGGGGTATATGCTGGGGGTATGGTGTATGCCGTGTGGGAGTGGTGTGTATGGGTATGAACTCTATGCGAGCCGTCACGAGCGGGAGGTCCGTCTCGTAGTATAGATGCCCTATGCCGTCCCTCGCCGGAGGGTAAGGAGCGATGCTAGTACTTGTGCAACGGTGCGAATTCCAGTGCTGGCCTACGACATGATTATTAGCTGGATCCTTTGGCCAAATGGAAGTTGGTATAAGAGGGGCTGGGGAGGAGCGTACGCCAGACTCTGCAGCAGCCGGCACTACCGTGCACAGCCTAGGTACTGAGAACGGCAGTGCACATTCTCCCTGGCCTTGTATGAGCCCCCCTTCCCCACCAACACGTGTGAATAAACCAACTCACCTTGTCAAATACGTTCCATCCGCCCTGGTCCTCCTCGTCTCCAATAGTGGTGGCACGAACGGGAGTGTAAATGCTGATACCAAGTATCCAGTCATCAGGACGGCTTTTAGACGGTAGTGTGGGTCCCGGGGGAGTTGTGTGGAGTAGCGGCGTAGTTGGTGGAGGGCTTGAGTGGCGAACATTGTGAGAGATTTCTAGGAATAATATTCGAGTTTAGGGGTTGGTAGCCTGAAGCTATGTGATTGTTGATGTGGTTGATATGGATTGTTGGCGTTGGTGTTGATGTTGATATGGATGATTGAAGTTGAAGATGTGGGGCTCTCGTGAATGGGTGTGGATTCGAAGGTGGGGTTCGACGGGTGGAAAGCGTTGGGGTGCTGGACTTTCTATTCCTTTCTTTTCTGGCTCTTGTATTCCTTCGGCAGTATAAGTAGTTGAGCAAGAAGAAAGCAAGACGTGGCAGCCTACGCGGCGAGAGTCTATGCTTTAAATTTGGGACCTGGACTCACAGGGCGGAGCTCCTCCTTATGATGCGCGGTGCGGCACTGCACAGCGACAACCGTCTATTTAGGGCTGCGCTACGTGACGCTGCCGGGAACAGGGGGGACGGCGTGCTGGGATGGCGTGCGCGGGCTTTGTAATTGCTGCCGTGTGGTTTGCCGTGGATGCTGGGACGATGCTCGCAAAGCGCTGATACAGTATTGGTCCTGCTCTGAAACAATTCACAAACTCAAACACAAACACTTTTCTAGCTTTAGGTGCGAGGCAGCAGGGAGAAGGTCATCTATATGTGTTGGGCACAGGTTCCAGAGGACAGCAGGCAGTTGCCTGTTGTGGGGTTAAACAATCTCGCCCGCCATGGAATCAGGCCATGGTCGTGTGAGACGGCGGCGATGCTGCAGCCAGCGGCACTTCCCCTCGGCGCACGCGCACACGACAACATCCGCCGGACCCCCCCTCGTTTGATAATCGCACGTTCAGCGCATCGAGGATTGGGCGAACCCGCTCGATCACGACATTTTCGCCCGTTTTGCGAGCCCAAGCGCTGCCATGCTCCGAGTTTCGCATACGGTCCGCAACCGTCAGCGGAATCATGGGCGCTGTGATTGGTAGGGGAGCCTGGGGAGGCGACGTCCCACTTTCGCCATATGTTGACGAGCCTGTCTTGCGTTGTACCAATTTCAAAGGCCTTTGGTGAGCGAATATGCATGTATCACGCCTGATCAAGCCAAATGTGCGATTTCTTTTAGAGCCTGCTCTGTTCTGGTTCATCTCAGGAAGTATGGACACGTTAGAGATTGGCTCAAAGGCAGCAAGCAGGGCCGCCGAATCAACTCACTGGTAAGACAAAGACACCTTCTTGAACGCTGAAGAAATTCATCTCGTGTACACCTGTCAAATTCTATGTTCTAAGCCCATCTCCAACCCCCATCCCTTCCCTCCAGTCCCTCTCGTCCCACATCACTCGTCCCATCTACACCCAAGTCACCTACAACAACTTCTGCAACCTCTCCTTAAACCCCCTCTTCTCGCCCATCCGTCCCTCCTCCTCGGCCCCACTCCCCTCTACACTAACCCCCTCAAACCTCTCCCCATCCTCATAAATCTCATCGGGCAACACCGCCCTCTCAATCATCGTCTCCCTTGGCGGGAAGATCTTCTCCAGCCCCACAAATACAATACTCGTTCCGACAAACCCCAGTAGCCACCCGAAAGAATACGGCCGCGCGCCCACGCCCACCTTGATACTGGGGTTGATGGAGTTTATGAAGCCGGGGAGATTGGGGATCACGCCGACGAGGAAGGCGACGACAGCCCGCCAGTTGACGCCGAATTTGTTGTACCGGTAGATGGATTCGGGTGTGTACAGCGCGAGCGTGTCGTACTTGCCGCCGTGAATCCACCAGAAGTCGCACACCATGATGGCGGCGATCGGGCCAAGGAACACTGCATACGCAGCCATGAAGTTCAGGAAGCTGCCCGCCGAAGCCAGGATCTTCCAGGGCACGAGCGCCCAGCAGAGCACAGCACACAACAGTTGTCCACGTCGGATGTTGACATATTGCGGGAACATGGCCGTCAGGTCGTTGGCAGCGGAGAGCGAGTTCGCCGAGATGTTGACGCCGAGCGCAGCGAGCGCGAAGGAGAAGGCGGCAAAGAAACGGCAGGCGCGGTTAGGCCAATTGGCGATGAGCGCCATGGGGTCCCATTGGAGTTCGCCGTATTTCACGGCGCCGGCCGAGGACGCGGCGATACCGATGAAGGCGATAAAGGTAAAGATTATGGGGAGCATGGGCACGTAGAGGAGTTGCCATTTTACGGAGACGCGCGAGTAGCGGGAGAAATCGGCCTGTGCCATTCATGTTAGCATACGTCTCTCATCGACATTGGAGAGGAGGGAAAGGGATTGAAGCGTACCTGGTTGACGGACAGCGTAGCATAATTCCCAATGACTGAGGTTAGAGAGGACAAGAACGCCCAACTATACGCACTTCCCGTGATGGTGGCTGGTCGATCCCACATCTCGCCTCCATCTGTGCTCGCAAAAGCCCAGATGAGAATCGCAATCCAAGCAATTGGCACCACCACACTCTTCACCATGAACAGCCACCGTAGATTATTCGGATGCATGTACAAGAACGGGATCTGGGCCAGCCAGAAAAGGATGAAAGAGATCATGGTGTTGGTCTCGATGCCCTGGCTGGCGGGGATATGGTTCTTGAGCGTGAGGAAGGAGGGCCAGATAGCTCCAAGCATGACGCGGACGGTGTTCGCCCCATTCATGGTCTGGATAGCGAACCAGAAGATGGCGAGGATAGCGCGCGATATAATGGCGATATAGGAGCCCCAGAAGCCCCACGAGGCTCGCGCGATGACGGGGAAAGGCGTATGATGAATTACACCAATGGCTCCGTTCGCGGCGATCACGAAGGATATGATGAAGAAGGCGAGCGCAACGATGCCGAGGGATTCTTTCCAGCTGAGACCTGGATATATATGTCAGCTAAATTGAATGCTACGCTGGACCTTTGTGCAAGACGTACCGATTGCAATTATCCCCGAAGCGAACTGCCACGATGCCGCGCTGTAACAACATTAGACCCTCTCTGCTCCCCTCGACAGGCGTGCGGAGTCCATACTTGAAAGCATCCGAAATCCAATACGCAATGATGGAAGTGACACCCCATTTCCGATCCTGTCTAGGAACCGGGTCCAGATCTTTGTTCGTCCTGCGGAATCAATCAGGGCCCTTTCTCTTACATCCACCACTTTGCAAACTCCCTCGACGACCCGAGTGGCAAACTCACCATCTCGCATTTCCCTCGGCAAACGCCGACTTGGGCTGGTCGACCTTGAGATGGGGCCGTTTGAACGCAACCATGGTGCCTCAGACGTCGTGAGAACGCGAGCTAGAATTAGAAAAAAATGTCCAAAGGTGCATGCAAGAGAGACAAGGAAGGGTCCGCATTTCCATTGTTCTCTGGGCGCGGAGACGCCCGCCCTTTAAACATGAGGTCGAGCACCGCTTATCCCCACCCCAAAGCAGGTCCATAGACCATACCATGGCATGGGTAGTTCTCCTCGGCACCGGGAACACGATATCTGCCTGCACGATAAGATAAGGTTGCCCGTACCCAAGCCATGTCACCACACCACACCACGCTGCCTCCCTCCCTCCCTCCCTCCCTCCCCAGAACCACAAATCAGCAAGCGACCGCAGACCGCTGCCCCGAGCAGTAAGCTCGCGACAATATCATACGGCCAAAAACAATAGCCACGACCGGGAACGCGTCCTGGAGGCGCGCGCTGCATGCACGCCGGTGAATGTCATTCGATGGTCACGCTTGCAGATAAGCAAACCTGGCGGCGATCTCAACACCCAGTGCTGCGCTAAGGATAAAACTGCCCAGATCATCATTCTTCGACTCTCGGGATACCCTTGCCCCCACTTGTAGCACGATGCAATGGACGCCGTGCTCCATGTGTACCTCGTCCCGGGAACCTCATACCTGGGCCTGTGCATCAAGGGTCAATGTGTCGAGGTGAAGAGGAACGGGTTGCTGCTGGAGACTGAACCAATGGCAATTTCAAATCGCATGTTGGAGAAGTCGGTGTCTGGGCTGTCGGCTGGTATTTGCCGCCTCGTCTTGGGCCCCCTTCGATAGTCGCTTTGACGCTCTTAATCAGTCGTAGTCGTTCGATCAAATTTGGGCCATCGATAGAGCCAGAAGGAGAGTTGGAATTTGGACTAATCTTTCTAGGAAAGGATACTGGAGTCTGATCGTGAGGGCTAGTCTGACTACTTTGTCATTAGATGTTGACACATTGAGTATTTATATAGCTAATATTAATTAGACTATTAAAGAATCTATATAGTAACAGTTTACCTTAGGCTAAAAGGTCCCGTACTAGAGCTGTAGGTTATTATCGTAAGGTAGATTGAACAGTATACTATATTCAGGAATCTATCTACTAGTTCCAGCATCCTGTCCTGACCTGCCTTAAGATAACAACCGACAGATCCAGCAGTAGACCACCCAACCCTGGGCAAACTATCGATCCGGCTTGTACATAGTCCATGTTCACATGTATATGCCTATAAACTAACCTCAAACATAGGCCAAAGTGTGATCCTCCTGGAAGGTACCTAAACATGTTTAGTATAGTTATTTCACGTGAATAGGCGAACATACAATTCACGCCTAAAGACGTCTCGCCACCAGCTACTGAAGAGCCAGTTACTACTAGCTCTCCGACGGTATGCTCATCCGTAGTCTTGTGGGTTGGGGTGTCCTTCAGCTTCACCTCGACGCTGCTCACTGGAACGCCAAAGTGGCTGTGCTTGTTGGCTGGAGTCGAACCTGTTCTATAGTCATAAACGTTGGATTGTGCAACTGCTCCAGCGACCTTGGCAGCTGTCAGCGCATAGATGACTCGGGCGCCGGTGTAAACGCGGAGGTCGGAGAGATCGGTCGAGGTCAATGGCGGAGTGTTCAATCCAACCCTCTCGGAAATGAAGAGAAGACGCAGTTTCCCCGGAGTGTTCCCGATGGGTGCTCTCGTTGGCGGGTTCAGACGAGCCAGAAGAGAATCAGTCGGCAATCTCCCAGATGCTAGGATCCTGCTTTCGAGATAGTGAGCTAACTTCTTGAGACCACTCGTAACAGATGTCGTGGTGGTGCTGTGGAGCTTCGCGGCAGATTCAGCTGAGATGACCGCGATGGTAGGAGCAATAAATCGACTCGCTAACGCAAAGTCGACGCCTGGCCCAGCCACGGAGGTTATTATGACCGTGCCATGGGTGAACAGCGCAGCTAGAGTAAGACACAAGCTGTAAGAATGTGTGAACGTATCTGCTGAGAGGAAGGTGTCTGAAGAGTTGAAGCGCTGACGCCCGGGAAGCGCAGAGATAAGGGCACCAGTGGCGGCGGAGATGTTCTAACTGTGTTAGTGCGCTGTTGAAGTAAAGGTTGTAGATTGCTTACCTGCTGAGTGAATTCGACAATTTCGGCCGATTTGCTCAATTCGTTTTGCCAAAGGAACACGATATTCGGAGCCCTCCCGGCCTCTTGAGGCAGCTCTGGAGTGCCATTCTTTTGATCCTGTACCAGCTGGTGCCACACGGAAACATCAACCTTTCCTCCAATGCCCTCTGGAATTTCATTCCAGTCCATATGCCTGCTAGTCTTCTCCACGGTCCAGATGACCTGTCGGAGGCCTGAGACGCCTTTGCTGACATTGGCAAGGGGGATAGAGCCGGCGGCAGCAATCAAAGAGTCTGCTCCTGTTCGGATGAGGAGCTCGATAAGGGTAGGATGTGGCTGATTGTAGGGGATCAAAATCGGAGTGTAGCCATAGAAGGCACCAGCGAAGAGGGCAGCTAGAAACTCGACGCTATTTGGCAAGTAGATGGCCACCCTCTTTGCACCGTGGTCTTTGAGGTGCTTCCCAACAATGCTTATCTCCTTGGTGATGTCTGCAATGCTATTCTCGGTGACGCTCTCCTTCCCAAACACGGTCATGATTTTGGCTGTTCCACTTGAGCTCGCATTCTTCTCCAGAGGTATTTCGCCAGTGACACGGCGCCAGATATCGCGGAGGTCGCCATCTTTGCCAGCAGAGTACAAAGGAGCTCCTGCGGGTTTCACGGCAAGTCCAGTGCGAAGAGGGTCTATGCAAGGTCAGTTGCGGGCGCGGCAAGCTTCAGGAAGCTCATACAGCCATGCGGAGTTTCCGGAGACCTGTAGATGGCAGACTCTCCCGGCTGCCTCACATATGAAGCTTGAGCCTGTCTTGCTAGAAGCAGTGGGTGAGTATCCGCATCCTGAGTGTCGTAGACGACCCATCCGATGAATCCAAATATGCCGACGAGGAGCACTGAGGAGTAGATGTTCCAGCCTGCTAGAATCTCGGCGATGGCCGAATCAAGCTGCTCGACTATTCCCGCCATGGCTGCATATATAGGATAGAGAAAAAGCAACGCAAAGAGTCAGAAGGGTGAGAGAAAGTGAATGGCGTTCACGACGTCGATGGTCAGCATCGCCGGTGGGGTCGAGAGATGACGTCCGTGCCCGTTTGCCAAGCCCCCGGGATGACTTTGTCGTGTAAACATCGTCGTTGTGCTCCCATTCGACCACGCCATTTCACTCTCCTGCCTGCCATGAATTGACTTCCGATATTCTTGCGGCACACTACTAACCACTAACCTCACAGGAACAGAACCACCAACCTCAAAGGGCAACGAGCCCTGAACAACCTCGCACTCTCCACTCGAAGAGACAGCAACGAGGACCCAGAGCGAGTGCGTCAAAAGCTCAACCCGTCAAGCAACACCAAGATGGCGACTCGCACTGCCCCCGTGATCCCCGTAACCCCGTCTGCGCAGCGTCCACAGCAACCAGCAACCCCGACGGGGGCGTGGAAACACCCCAAGTTCGACGAGATCACCCGCCGCCAGTACGCCACGACCTTCGACGAACGAAACGTCCGCACCATCCTCGTCAATGGCGCGATTCTCGCCGCCTCCTTTTTTTCCCTATCAATTGCGTATATGCTCCCTTTGTCCAATAGCCGGAAAAATCAAGATCAAACTAACGCCAACCCTAGGAGCCCCTTCGTCGGTGCGGTGCTATCGACTCCGTGGATCTGGTGGATCATCTTTGCGATACGCTCCCTGCTTGTCGTGAATATCGGCGTCGCGCTCCTACCCCTCGCCCGCCGGTACTACCCCGACGACATCGCTGACATTCCCCTTACCCCATCCCAGCGACAGTCCATGGGGCTCGATCCCAACGTCGCAACACCACAGACCCCAGGCTCCGCATACGCATCGCCGAACTTCGTCACGCCACCCCGCTACCAGAAGTCTACTCCACGGAGTAGCTTCAGCAATTCCGCCGATCGCACAGGCCAGTCTCCTTTGTCCGGCAGCCCACGCGCGAGTATGACAAAGTCCACATCGAACTCTCCATTCTCACCAAACACGGGAAGCCCGTTATTTCAGAAGGCACTGGGTGGTGGATCGGCGACAAGGCGGCTAAGCTATGATAGCAGGGGCAGTCCGCTGAGTAGCAGCTTGTTCGGCGACAGCAGCGCAAGCAACACACCCGGCACCCCAACACCGGGTACGGGCAAGGCTAGTGTGGGACTAAACAACAAGTGGCTATACGAGAAGCGGAGGGACAGTCCGCGGAGCAGTTTGTTCAATTGAGTGTCGGGATAGATTTTCATGAGTGTGCATGTAGGATAATGCGATCGCGCTTATACCCGAATATATTGCGTTGGCGTACAATGGTATTGAGCAAGGCGTACATTTTCAGCTGTCTTTCTGTATGTCAATTCGTGGAAGCATTTGCTCGGGGTGCTGATATTATATCTGATGGTTTTAGGAGACCAAAGTCCATATTAATACAAAGAGTGGAACTTTTCGCCATGCTCCTTCGTGCAAGTGACTTCGGGCCGTAGCTGGTGATATATATACAAAGAATTCTCGGTCTATGTTTCCTGGCCGTGCCGTCTCTTCCTAGATAGCCCAGCTTGAGTGCTGTATTCTCATACGTCATCTCGCTCCCATATCGATCTTCTTCCGACTCCTAGCTAAACCGATCCCCCCTCTTCTGTCTATACACATCACTCGCCTCATACTTACTCTTCTCCTTCATCTTCTGCTGCTCATCCTCAGGCGCATGTCTCGTCGGCGCGGGATCCATACTCGCCTCCTGGCTAGGATGACTCGCGTCGTCCGTCTGCGCGTGCCAATCCTGATCTCCCCTCTTCTTCAACTCAGCACTCACACTCGGCTTCGGCTTTGATGATTTTGTGGGGAGGGGCGAGGGTTTGGAGGAATTCGGCTTGTTGTGGAGGAGAGTGGCTTCGAGTTCGTACTGCGCGATGCGCTTTTGGTGGTCGGCTTCGGCTTTCGCGGCGCGGTCCGCGTTGATGGACTTTTTGGCGAAGTAGTAGGCGCCGCCGCCTGCGACAATTAGGGTGCCCCAGCCGTAGCTGTAGGAGGGTCAGTATGAGCAGAGTTGGATATGATCTTCTGAGTCCTCCGTCTGTCATGTTGTGGAATGTAAGAAGGAACAGGGACTCGTTTGTGCAAGAAGGTAGCAAGAGAGTTGGAGGCATAATTGGAGGAGCTGAAGGAGGGTCGGCGCATCTTTAGGTTATTCATGGAGTGCAGCGAGACACGGAAGCTTGCGGTGACGTACTATACTGATTTTATCTGGGGTTTGGTTAGAAATTACAAAGTATATTCGGGGAAGGCGAAGGCGAAACTTACTGTATTCATTTTGACGATGTGGAGGGAGGTTGCAAAAGCTCAATTGGCGTTGTGAGGGACTTTATTATCGCGAATGTTTTGCAATGGAAGTGGTCTGATTTCATTGAGCGGGCGGAGTGGAACACTGCGGAGATGGCTCGGCGATTAACCCCCGCTAGCGTGTAGACTTGGCGAGGCCCTGAACTGAAAGCCACCCTATCCTCACATTGAACGATTTCAAGTTCGTTCCCACGATTTTCACAATACAAGTGTACCATGTGAATCCGATTCCTATCCCCACATGCCCGTCCGATCTGTCTCGAGACCATCTCTCAACGCTCAAACGCTCATCTCCCTCTGCAGGATCACAACCATCTCCAGACTCGCAATCCGCATGCCCTCTTCATCTTCAATAATGTGGCCTGGTACCAAAGGCTATACTTCAGCCCTACATATTGCATTACCCCCGACAAAAAACACGTTGCGTTGCGTCAATCGCACCAACGTCAATGCCATTGCTCTGGGTCAAGCCTCAAAACGTCGTTAACGCATTCGGCTTTGCATTTCTGAAACCAAAGCTTTTACTTTTTCAAATTCGCAACTTTTGCAAACTTTATATGGACAGTGGAGCATTCCAACAGTGTCGAGGCGCAAGGCGCTGCGCCTCCATATTCTAGGTTTATTCATATTAGCAGATACAGGAAGCAATACTCAAGCTTAGTATCGAGCCAGCTCGTTCTGCTGGGCGATGCGATGTTAAACCAGTCCATCAAAAGTGAGTTCTATCCGCTACGTCTGTCTTCTAAGAAGTCACTTATGGGTATCAAAAGAACATGTCGTCCATAAGGCGACTTTCCATCAACCCCACGATGGTGACGGCGCTGCGGGAACAGTTTCGATTCATATGTCTCTCCTTCGTATTCGGCCCGGTTGAACGATTCAACCCCCCTGAAAGTGTTCACTCAACCCACCATCTAGCGCAGATCAGCCGTTCGTCTCCAGGAACGAGTAGGGCCTGTCTTTGAAACTCCTCGCATCCTAAAGAGCGAATCGCTCGGGTCGATTGGCGCCATTCCCTGCACAGCTCTTTCTACTAATTATCTATCCTACATACTCTCAACTTCAAACCTGTTCAAGCCTCTATGCGGGTATTAAAGTGTGCTACTACTCAGAAACTGAATGATCCAATTGTGCATGAAGACGATTGCACGATATGGAACGATGAGGGGACCTTCTATAGGGGCTGTGGATATTAATTAACGCCCCTACTAACCCTTCTTCCCATGTGTCAGATGAAGGTCTGCAGGTGGCTTGCAGTGATGTGCAATAAGCATCGCTGAGAAGAGTGGCACGGCTAATTTCGCACCCCCTCTCCAGAAACCCGGATTTCTACATGGTTGTCTTCGCCAGTCAACCTTTTTTGAGCTTGTCAAATATATTAGGCTAAACGAGCATCAATTGAAGCTTTTGCAGCCAAATGACAGATGAACACTTTGGGAAGAGCATGGAACGCAGCATAACAGTGGATGAGATAAGGCAGACTCGCTTGTTCTTCTCCAATCGGGAATTTATTAGTTCTGATAGCAGCGAATTGACTATTAGCCCAGCCAAACACTTATTGTCTTGACGACGATCATGGCATCAACAAGCAGCTCTGACCAGGTACGAGTCGGAATAAGCAGCCACTTGAGCCGTGCTCAGGCACAGGGAACTACATCCGGCCTTTCGTAAAGAGGGGAACGCCCTTATGAGAGGGGCTATTCGCAGAAATATCTCCATTTCCAAGACAACCTCTACTCCATCTTCTCTCTACGCAACTACTTCCTCACTTTTCAATGGCAGATCAACAGCCACTGGAGCCTCCCGGCCCGGATGTGAGTGCAGCGCCAAAACTTCTGGGTATCACTGGAGCACTGTATATCTTTGCACTTGCTTTATATGGAGGGCGAATATATACACGTATACAGCATCGACGGCTAGGGTGGGATGACTATACTATCACAGCGGCACTTGTAAGTATTCAACCTCACCCTTTTAGTTTTATTTCCACGCAAAACAATCGCGTATACTTTCACAGCATGATGTATTGACTCTCCCTCGCTAGGTCCTTGCCCTGACAGAGTGGGCATTATTCCTATCATCTGCTCAATACGGCGCTGGCAGACACAACTACTACATTCCGGCTTCGCAGCAGATCCCCGCCCAGCATCTCCTCTTCGCCTCAACACTACCCTGGGCGCCATCCATGATGTTCATCAAGATATCCATAGCCTGCATGCTCCTCCGCATCAAGCAAAAGTTACCCTGGCAGATCTTCCTCTGGGCTATGATCGCCATCCAAATCGCCTCTTGCATCGCGAGTCTTGTCTTTCAGCTCGTGCAATGCATCCCCTTATCCTCGATTTGGGACCCAGCCCACCACCCCGATGCCATCTGCGCAAAACCGTCGTCCGCCTTCGTGAGTCTGTATGTCAACTCCGCAATCGCGATTTCCACGGACCTAGTCTTCGCTGTTATTCCTATAACATTCATCCGCAAAATGCAGCGGCCTCTCCGCGAGAAAGCCATCCTATCCATGCTCATGGGCCTCGGCGTATTTGCGACAGCAGCAAGCATCGTGAAAACGACGCTAGTAAAACACTACGGCGTTACGGGCGACTCGCTTTGGGACGCCATCAACCTCACGCTCTGGAGCATGCTAGAAGTACAGACAGGTATCATTGCGGCGTGCATCCCATGCTTAAAATCCCCGTTCGAGCGCACGCTGAATCGAATCGGCCTCTTGTCTTCACTCAAACACTCCACACGCCGCTCCTCAAATCACAATCACAATACGTACGAGGACTTTGGCACAGCAGACACGCACCAGCTGTCTAAAATGCAACCCGCAATGCGCAAGGGCAAGGGTATGGGTAACGATGTCGATGTATCGACAGGTGCCAGTACGAGTGGGAAATCGAGTCTCGGCAAGAGCGCTGCAGATCGCAGCGAGGAGACAATTTGGCCGATAAGTGAGAGCGACGATTTGTTCTGGCAGCAGATTGCGGAGGGCGGGATTGTGAAGACGACGGAGTTGCATCTGGAGAGTGAGGTGTTGAGTCGGGTGGGCTCGAGAGAGGATATCGACGATGGGGAGAGGGAGTGGGATGCGAAGGATGGGGAGAGTTCGAAAGGCTTGGGGGCATGGAATGCGGTATGAGGACTCTTTGATGCAGGGCGTGTATTATTATTTGGTATCGTTTCTGGGTTTGGGTTTGGGTTTGGGATGGTATTTCACGGCTGGGAAGGATTGGACGGGACCTGGATCTAGAATTCGCGCATATACCCCGGGAACTTTCGTCTGGTCGGTTTGGGAAAGTGTTCTGGTCTAGGCACATCGTGTGCAGGCAAGGAACGTATGCAGGAAAAATCAGCACATAGCGCAAGTGCTGCGGTTATCAGGCGTTCTTTGCTAGAGAAGTTAAACTATGGTGCGTTGTATTTAGAAATATATATACACTATACTGACGGGTTAGCTTGCGTCTCTTCTACAAACAAGGCTGTGGAACTACATAGTGCTCTTAATCCTATTGTCTCTTATATAATCCTATTCCCTATTTCGAGGCTAAGTTCAGTTGTTGCTACTCTTCAGCCTCGTGCATGCCCCTCTAGTCTCTGCTTCTCGTCAGAAGTGAGGTGTGAAGATCGATAAATCGACTGTAAAACTTATGTTTCTCCCCAAGTTAGCAACATTTGCAGGAGTGTCGTGTCTGTACATTCTTCCTGAAATTGGTAGTCAATATGTCAGCAGCACCGCCAACAAACACCCGATGTTTGAGATAATCGTCAGACTAGGATACGTCCAGTGAACTGGAAACACCTGTCTTCCAAATAGCTGACACTTTTCAACGCTTGACATAAGAGTGTCAGCGAAGTGAAAGAGAATACAGTTGGGGATTATTATTCACTCAAGGCGAGATGAAGTAAACCATACGAAAAATGTATTGTTTTCAATGAACCATAATAACTACATGTCGCAAAATGGTATATACAAAACCCTATACAATCACAAAAGTATCTGCCAAAACCAAAAATCTAAGCTCTATCCACCCAACCGACTTCCAACCCAAGTAGCCATTCTTGCCGAAGCGTGGAGAGATCGAACTTGCCAGCTTGCTCGATGCCGCACGCGAACAGAGTGAGGGGCATGTTGTGACATTTATATGCCGAATTGGGCGAGGAAGGCAGAGCGGCGCTGGCGTCTTTGCTTGTTGCCCTGATTGCGGTTGCCGCGTCCATTCCCTTTTGCGGTTCCAGCTGCAGCGTTGGTGGCTCCGTTGGCTGTGGCGGCGTTGCCAGCTGCAACATTGCCAGCTGCAGCGTTTGCGTTTGCATTTGTGTTGGCGTTGGCTTTGCCTTTTCCTGCTGCAACATTTCCGGCGGCAGCGTTGTTTCCTGTGGCTGTATTGCCTGCAGCGGCGTTCGCATTTCCTGCAGCGGCGTTCGCATTTCCTGCAGCGGCGTTCGCATTTCCTGCTGCAGCATTGGCGTTTCCTGCTGCGGCATTGGCATTGTTGTTAGCATTTTGGCCATTTTTCTTGCCCTTCCCACCCTTTCCTTTCGCGTTTCCAGCGGCAGCATTGCCGACGGCTGCAGTTGCGGTGGCAGCGGCGGCGGGATCGAGAGTAGCAGTAAGGAGAGCTGTTGAGTCATGTCAGTCTCAGTTTCTGAAATATAAGTGCGTGCGAGAAGGTAAGTGACGCACCGGCAATGGCGCTCGCTCCCTCATTGCCACCGGCAGCACCAGCAGCCTGATTAGCAGCAATAGCAGCAGGCAAGTCTTTCTTATTTTGCTCTACTTGGGCTAAAACTCCGCTAAGAGTTTGTGCAGTGTCGACACCTACCAGTGATCCGTGAGTATACGTGTGATGTGAGGAATGATGGTAAGAGATGTATATATTTACCTGCAGCAGTAGTGTTTGTACGACCAGTACCATCAGTCTGTTGAACGGCAAAGCAGCCACCAAATGGCCCAGCGACGGCAGTGTTGCGGCACCGTACAGTGCAGATGTTTCCGGTAGAGGCTCCAATGCAATTGAAGTCCGCAGGCATCGCGACATCGATAGTGAAATCCTGCTCCTTTGCCTGCGAAAGACCGTTGGCACCGGGGACATTGTTGGTGACTTTCAGTGGGACGAAATTCGTGGCCGCGTTGCCTGAGAGGATTAGTGGGCGGAG
The DNA here is from genome assembly GCA_010093585.1 of Melanomma pulvis-pyrius CBS 109.77. Taxonomy (NCBI): domain Eukaryota; kingdom Fungi; phylum Ascomycota; class Dothideomycetes; order Pleosporales; family Melanommataceae; genus Melanomma; species Melanomma pulvis-pyrius. The sequence goes on from MU002184.1 coordinate 15,566, forward strand.
AAGACATCATTCGTTGCGTACTTACTGGTCTGGTCGAGATCGCATTCGTAGGGGCCGGCGCCATCAGCGTTGACCTGGACGAGCCATTAGATTACAGGATGATTGAAATAGAGTAGATGTCTTACCTGGTGAATGGTCACTTTCATGACACTGCCACTAGAGACTGAAGTGACTCGGTTTGCAGCCAACTCATTCTCGGTCTGCTCGCCAACATCGATGTTGCCAGCAATCTCTGTTCGGCCACACGAGTTTACAATGTTCTGCGTGATCTCAGAGTTGCGGATGATAGTGGCGTCCTGTTGGCAAGGGCTGATGGTGGTGCAGTTCCTGGCCAATGCCTGGTCGACTAGAGAAACGTGAGCAATTGTTCTCGTGAAGCTTAATGTTAAGCTTACCTAGAAAACCTTGACTGGCACCCGTGTCTCCAACGGCTTTGAGGATGACTCCATGAGACTGGACTGAAGAAAAGAGAGCGGCGAGCGCAAGGATAGAGGTCTGGTAGAACATAGTGAAGGATAAATAAGGCGCCCGGCGCTAAGAATTGAATGATAGACAATGGAAATAATGACTAAAAGAACGGATTACCAGTATCCCACGAGAAGAAATGAATGCTCGGTGAAGAAAAAAATTGGTCCTACGGCTGCTAGAATATAAAGCCTTACGATGAGCAAGTTCTCTTCGGGCAACAAAGGGGCGAGGACCCACGAATCCACCACGATGATACTTTCGAACAGCCCATTCTGGTGGAGAGCACACTACTACGCGCCCTCCTGATACTTCAGATACCCCCCAAAGTGGGTTCTCGATAGGATGACTGCTGTAGGTAGTGCCATTTGCTAGGGTCGTGGGATCTGGTTTCTGTGGGCTTCCCTGCTTGTTTGCTTGCCCGAAGCATGCCCGATGCCGATGGTGAAGCACACAGGCAGTTTGAAGCGAACAACACAATCTGCGCACGGCTTCTGTTGCGCAAAACATCACGAGAGACGACGTTTGATAGTTTGATACGGCCGTTGGTCCGGCGTTGGACGCTAAGGCCTGCGCAGGCATCCAGGATCGCGAAGCACATCGCGTTTCGTAGTGGCGTAATTCAATGCCGGCCACATGCCGACTGGATTTAGATGCCAAATTGCGACAAGCCATGATTGATCTGCAATATGAGGCTCCGCTCGCCTTAGGATGTTACTGTTTGAGGCGTTGCACGAGGCAGCCAAGGTAGCCCTCATCCGATGTCGACGTGCCGATGTCCGTGTGGCGGGTAGTGAAAGAGCATGAAATGCGCAACATGCACAAGACTTGAACGCGACGGAAATCGAAATGTGGATCTGAGATATCCCCTTGTAGTAGAAACGCCGGCTCTGGAGATCAGACGTTCACTCACTAACCCCATTAGGAGTGTCCGGAAGACGATTGATTGGTGGACTTCGATGTGCCTCACTTGTAAAAGAGGTACTGATCCCTTAAAGCGCACATCCCCATCAAGACAAAACCCCTTTTGTCTTTTGTTTCATACTTGTCCTTTCAAATCAAGTGAATTGTTCTCCTAACGGGTCCCGCTCTGGAAGCGATATCAAGGACCGGAGCCGACAAAAGTTGCCTTGAAAGAGAGAAGAGTGCTGACTTCTGCAACACTGATACCGAGCACTGGCAAGGAGTAAGTCACATCTTCAAGGACCTACCTTTTCTGTATCCTCGTCCGGTTCGGCCGAGGCAAAATCCTAAACCTAACGGATTGAGATCTCATGAGTCCCCACCAGGGTCCGAAAATTGAAGTAATCACGAATATCGACGTACAATAGATGCGAGGCTGGGTATTTCGACTCAAGGAAGACCAACACCAAAACAGATCGAGGACACTTCAGCTGATGGAATGTAAAGGGGGTGGTCATGTCCACGAAATGTTGTGCACGTCTACTCTTTTAATTGGCTTTAAAAATTATAATGATGTTGAGAAAACGATGAAGATGGGTGCTTGGTATCGAGCATGGCCGTAGATTGACCACGATATAGTTTGAAATAGGAAGTCCATGCAGTACGCCTCTCTTCGCTCTTGGACTGGGAATAGCATCGACGGATGGCCGCTGGAAATTCCGGTTCTTGAGATGTAATAGAGAGGCGAGTCTACAAGAGACGGAAATGACAGAACGAGCGTCGAAAATCGATCAGATCTCGATCCGGGTCTCCAAAAGATGGATAGAATGCCTGATCAGCACGGGGCTCCAGAACAAGCTCACCGACCTTATACGTACGCGGCATCGAACGGAGTGCCAGAGTTTGTCTGACGTCTGACGTCTTCCTGCCTTTCTTTTGATCAGCGAGCGAGCGACTGGGTGGGGGTGTTGTCAGGGTGGTGAATCCAGAAAAGAGGGAAACACCGACATACCGACATGATCGACTAAGTGCACGGACGCATCGGTAACGAGCATCCCGAACGAAGCTCTAAACGTACTCTCAACCTTCACTCTTTTTCACCACTTGAGATCTTTACCAGCCAACGCTTCAGATTCGCATCTGTTGTTTTTCACCGCCAGACCATGCTCTATTGCATACATTTATCCTTGTCATCATGGCTAAAATGACGCACGTTCAACCTGACAGGCGCACAACATATTTCTCCGCGATTTCTCCCCACCCCATTCTCCGAAGGCTTGCATGCGTGGCCCTTCAGATCAGCCAACCAACTAGAGCTACCACTCGACGCCTCATCTCCAGTTCTACCGTCCGTGGTTCCCTAAGGCTGATCAGCTCACCTGCACATCGAACGCCGGCAATTGCTGGATGCCCGCACACGTGACGCTCGGAGTGTGGTTGAACGCTCCGCAACCCTAATCCGTCTGAGTAAGAACGCAGTGCCGAGTCGCTAATACGGTTGACGCGTCACCGTCCTGCTTGTTTCTTCAAAAACGCAGGACGAAGGCATGCAGCTCAGCCTCACGGGCCCCCTCCGGATGGGGTTGACAGCTGCTGTGTGGTGTCTATGACATGCGGGCATGCGGCATACCGCGGGTGGTAGCCCAATGATGCATAGGGCCGCGTATGTCGTACCACGGGGATCTGGGACAGTGCTACGGGTATATGTAAGTCTGGTGCGCTGCTTAAAATTTTGTTTCATCGTTTGTTTGGTTTCGAGGTTGATATCGCTACCTAGTACATAAACCTTCGCTCGCATCTTACATATCTCTTCTTGCTCAATTCATCACCCTATCAATTACAATATATATTCTGAAGGCTGTTTGACCTTTAATTCCCAGAACAAGTTCTTTTCTCTTGTATTGAATATCACATTGGGAAGCAATATCACACACCACACAAGATGAAATTCGATTTCCCGACCACCCTCCTCCTCGCCACGCCCACTCTAGCCCAACTCCCCGCCGCCTTCTCCTCCCTCCTCCCTACCGACGTCCCTGGCCCTTGGCCCACCAACGCCGCAGCCTGGTCCTCTATCTACTCCTCCCTCGTAACCGCGGGTCACATCCCCTCCACTCTCACACAAGCACCCTACCCCTATCCAACGGACGGCAACTGGGGCCCAGGTCGCGGACCCTGGAACGGGCCTGGGCCTGGTGGCCCTGGAGGACCCGGCGGACATCATTGGGGCGGCTCATCCGGCTGGGGCCCTTTCGGCACAGGGAACTGGGGCCCCTGGAGCCAGTGGTCTACGAACTATGACTGGCGCTCCGCGCCCTGGACCGCATGGTGGGGAGGCAGCGCGTGCCCCGGGACGGATTGGCCGGGGTGGACTGATGGACCGTGGAGCACAAATGCACCGTGGACTACATGGAGTGGGTGCACGGCGTCGACTACCGGGACAAGCACAGTGACGACGACAATCAGTGGGACTGTGGTTACGAGTACCCAGTTTGGAGTTCAGGTTGCGGCTGTGACGGGTAGTGGAAGCGCGAGCGGGAGTCAGGCGGGGGCGACGAGTAGTACGGGCGCGGCGGCGCCCATGAGGACTGCGGGGACGGGGATTGCGGTGGGAGCTGCAGTATTGGGGTTTGCGGCAGCGTTGTAGAGAACATAAAAGAGGGGGAGAACGGAATGGCATAGTAAGATGCATAGCCTTAGGGCATTCTACGTTCCTTCTTTAATGCAGTCGCCATTTCAGGCGCTGGGTAACGGATCGATTAATGCAGAGACGCTCGTTAATGATATATGAATATTGAGATGTAACGCAGAATTTAACACATGTGTAATGTTCGCATCCCTATATAACGTACATGTTTGCAGTAGAACGAGTAACAGTCTAATAACAGTCACAAGTGTCACTCCATCTTGACGGCCACCATTCCGTATTTGTTAGAAGGGACGATCCAACTCCAGCTCTATCCAAAATGCCATAACGTCTATCAGCCGGGATACTTTTAGATCACGACTTTCCAGTCGACTGACTTGGAGAGAGAGGTAGTGCTGGTCAGAAAGTGCCTAGACCATATCGAGTTAGACGAGATATCGACTTGGCAAGCGCGGAACGCCAGCCGACAATTACATTCGCATCACGGCTGAACCCAGCGCTCATCCACACTTCACCCCGCCCTATCCTCTCCCAACACATCATGACCCGGTAGACCCTCGCAGAACCTTAGGCTCCCATTCATCTTTCATTTGGCACAACATGGCGTCAGCGGTGTTCTTTCTCGACCTGAAGGGCAAGGTAAAAGTGTGGGTTGCTCCTGGCGAAGCTTTGGACTGACATACGTCTGTTTAGACACTTTTGGCGCGGAACTACAGGGGTGACATTCCCATGTCAGCTGTGGAGAAGTTTCCCATCCTACTCAGCGAGGCCGAAGAGGAGAGCTCTGCTGTTCCCCCTTGCTTCTCCAACGAAGGCATCAACGTATGGAACCCTGCACCGCTACGATTGCGCCCTACACCGGCCCGGCTTGGGGGGAGGCGCGCATGTGTATATCAAGGCTAATTAGTTGCTTTCATGTAGTATCTGTACATCCGCCATAACAACCTCTACCTCCTTGCTCTCACGAAACGAAATACGAACGCCGCAGAGATCCTTCTTTTCCTCCACAAAATCGTCGATGTCTTCACCGAGTACTTCAAGGAACTGGAGGAGGAGAGCATACGGGACAACTTCGTTGTCATTTACGAGCTGCTGGATGAGATGATGGATTTTGGATACCCGCAGACAACAGAGACTAAGATATTGCAAGAGTACGTCACTCTACTCTCTCTACGCAACCACGATCCATGGAATATGCTGACCAGAACAATTGCGCAGGTATATCACGCAGGAATCCCACAAGCTCGAAGTCCAGGCCCGCGCACCAATGGCAGTCACCAATGCAGTCAGCTGGCGAAGTGAGGGTATCCGATACCGCAAGAACGAAGTCTTCCTTGATGTCGTCGAGTCGCTCAACCTCCTCGTGTCCTCTAGTGGCAACGTGCTGCGGTCCGAGATTCTGGGCGCAGTCAAGATGAAGTGTTATTTGTCCGGCATGCCAGAGCTGCGGCTGGGATTGAACGATAAGGCCATGTTCGAGACAACGGGAAGAGCGACACGAGGAAAGGCTGTGGAAATGGAAGATGTCAAATTCCATCAGTGCGTGCGGTTATCGAGATTTGAGAACGACCGCACTATCAGCTTCATCCCACCAGATGGCGAATTTGAACTAATGAGCTACCGTCTAAACACGCAGGTGAAGCCTTTGATTTGGGTCGAATGCATAGTGGAAAGCCATTCAGGGAGCAGGATAGAGTATATGCTGAAGGTAAGGGCCTCGAACAGTAGTGAGTGGCTAAGAAACTGACAAGTTGCAGGCAAAAGCGCAATTCAAGCGACGAAGCACAGCCAACAACGTCCAAATCTCAATACCGGTCCCAGAAGACGCAGATACTCCGCGATTTCGAACGAACATCGGCACGGTACACTACGCACCCGAGACATCATCGATTGTGTGGAAGATCAAGCAATTCGGCGGAGGAAAGGAGTTTCTCATGCGCGCAGAACTTGGCCTGCCTTCCGTCCGCGGAGACGACGACAAGGGCGGCGGCATGATGGGTGGCTTTGGCGGCAGCATGGGAGGCATAGGTGGCGGCAAGGGCAAACGGCCGATTAGCGTGAAGTTCGAGATCCCGTACTTCACCACCAGTGGTATACAAGTGCGATATCTCAAGATTATTGAACCCAAGGTAAATCGATATCTTTCCAGATATCCAAAAGAATATACTAACATTATTCTGATAGCTCCAATACCCTTCACTACCTTGGGTACGATACATTACGCAGTCAGGCGACATCGCTGTGCGGTTGCCTGATGTAAACTAGTAGATTATGGGGAGTTGGTGATAGAAATACCAATGAGAATATGAAGCGTATTCAGCTTTGCAATTGCATGTGTAGCGTTTCGGGACCCACAAAAACCCCTGATTATTTTCTGTCTTCACTTACTGACCGTTATTCTCTGGGCATCTCTATGAGTTCCCGATTACGTCATAGCTTCGTCTCCGTGTGGCTTGCTCCCTCGCTCTCTCTGCACAAAATCACGGGTATTCCTTCAATGGTCTCTATAGAATCTAAAAGTGAACAAAAGCAACAAAAATGTGATATCTCGTTCGGTAGTGGAATCTCAAAAACATCGGCCACAATTCTAATATACTGTCTCGAGTATGGAATAAAGACCTTAATGGTGGCATTCATGCATTTATTGACAGGAGTTGTGAGTCAGATCTGCATGCCATGCTCTTCCTGGAATGCCGTCCTAAATGTCGTTGTACGATAGTATGAATTGGAGCTAGAGCGATGGCGGATAGTGTCCATATAAAAGGGACTTCCCTCCTAGAGTCCAAGACGCACACACGCAATCTTCTCTCTAAAATATCCCGAAAAGGCAGTCATAATGGTCTGAAACCAGGTTAATTTCTTGTTTCATGTTTGGTCTCGCTGTTGGCCGAGGAAGAGGGTCTAAAATTTCCAAGCCTTCAATTATATGTTGCCCCTGCCTTGCGGGCTAAAAAAGTTTTGAGGACGACTACATGCTGGTCTTGGAACCTTAGCGAATTTGCGGAGCCATACGCCTGGTCTGTGTTCTCTACATATACGAACGCAAATTGGATGCATTCTGTGGGGACTGAAACATGAGACAAGGAATGACATGTTCGGACTTGTTCTGGAATCAGGGGGATCAAATACGTCCGTATCCAGAAGAGAAATACACTATGTGCTCTTTCGGTGGTGTGGCCAGAAATCATCCCTTATAGCGGTCATGTTGGGATTGTATTTGAAATTGGGCTTGAATTTGGCTTTCGACACTCAATCTTATCAACCACCAACGGTGTCCTTCAATTATCCGAAGCTCAGGTTGAGTGAGTGATATTTGTACCGCAACTTCTTCCACTCTGTGTAAACACAAGATCAACGTGCTCTCTCTAAAACTATGGAGGAGGCTTGAGTGTGTCTGTGACATCTGAAAGTACGCTTGGACGATTTTATGTTTAATCTCGCTCTGGGAGAAGTGAGCATGAATAAACAAAGACACAAAAAGAACACATGTGCTTCCCCCTGCTGGAATCATCAGAGGATAAAGTCAGGGCTGAAAACGATCTTGGAGCTGGATCACTTCATGGATTCTGCGGAATCCAAAGATCAAAACCTACCAAGCTATAATTGATTGCTCCTGAATAGAGATAGTGAAGAGGGGCAACTCATGCTGCACGCGATCCCCTGACGTGGCATGAAGTCTTGGTCGTCAAGGCTTATGTTGACGTGAAATTGGACTTTTCGTCTGCATGTGGACTAATGGCATTGCGTAAAACAATACAACGTCCTAGGCGTAAACCACTACGACTATCATACTATGCCTCAATGGAATCTGCGGAGTCCAAAGTTTCAAGTAAAGAACGCATGTTTGGTCGTTCTGGGAGGAGAAGAGATGAATAAGAGGAATAAAGGGGAGAACATAGCTGATGATTCGCCAAAATGTAGTCATTTGGGAATGTATCACCTTGAATGTTGCTAGGAAACATGTTTCTACTTGTGAGACTCAAAGGTAGACGAGTAACGGACAGGGTTGGCCTTAGAGTGGATATTTGTCCAGGATATTTGAATATAGACTTTGATCTGCGGTTAAAGCTGTTTAACTTCACAGGGATGACGCTCTATACTTGGCTAGCTTTTAAAAATGCGCGAATTGTAACACAATGGCGGTTATGAAAAACACATATAAGTGTAAAGATTACTGTTGTTGTTCCAGACCTCAGGGACGGATGAGTATTTCCCCTTATATGTATGCCAACCAAAAACAAGTCCGAGAGAGAGAAGGGGTGTTTCTGACCTTGGGCATTATTTTAGACATTTGACAAGGATTCTTAGTCTTTACTTAATGACTAGACACCCCAAAATCATCATCAGCGTCATTTCCATGGTCAACACACTATCTAAAAGCAAGGATCTAGAGATTGATAGTAATCATCTTCGCTCTGTACGGTTGCAGTCTACTCCTCTAACATACATTTCAAGAAAAATGGAGACTATGGAGTCTCAAATCTAAGTATTTCAAGGTCGTGTCTTCTTTCGAATTCGACACTGTCGAAACACAATTTCAGAGCGGGCAATGTGCTCTCCTCAGCTTTTGGATTTCAAAAACAACGGTACAGCCCAATCGTTGTACGGGGTTGGGGCTTGGGGTTGGAATTCAGAACCGGGTAGAGCTGTAGCCGAACCATTAAAGACGTCCGAGAGAAACCTCTTGTTTAACCTGGTTCCCTAAATCCCGTAAAGGATGCGTAATGCAGATATGAATCCTTAGATACCGAGTCATGTCTCGTTGTGTTTTTTCCCAATTTTAGATATAACCATTGAACACTTTTACACCGTAAATGCGCTTTGAAAGCGATGAAGTGCAATAATTATTGTATAGTGCTACTATAACTCCCTTCTCGCATACACTGTATTTCTCATTGCAAATTAGTCAGCAGTGTTGAAATTGCTGTGAGACTAAAGGCTCCCATCGCTGTATAATGTCGTTCCAAGATTCCCATGGTACAAATTGCTAAAAACTGGGAGGTAGCGTCGTATGTGGCGGAGAAGTATAAACAGCGCGAACGTATAGCTATGAAAGCACGTAGGGATATAGAAATGCACTTCCTCGGGCGCCGAGACTTCTATAATCATCCCCAGGGCGAGTGGGGATGCTCGACAACTCCAGCCCAAGTCAAATCCATGGTTACACGGCACTCATTGGATCACACGATCACGACAGCGCTTCTGAGTCTGCTCGGATTTTGTGCTCCCAAGAAACACCAGGCCATACTCCTACCTTGAAGCCCTACCTCTGACCCAAGTATCATTCACACGTCCGCTCACAGTTCCCCTAGCTCCCATAGGCACTCCAATCCACTTCCATGCAGTGGGCGCACCGCGATACTAGATCTGGATCTGGATTCGGACCCGCATACCCCGGATGTCTGGTGGGATGATCCGGGCGGAGCCCAGTCTTCCTACGGCGGTGGGAAGATCGAATTGGATAGTGTCTTGGGTATGTATATAATGGTTATACGTAAGAGGGCGCTGCGGCGTAGGGCTCCCAAGGCCGGGGCGAGCAGTTGGTGTGTGGCACGTTGCTGAGGTAGGGCATATGACGGTCATGTTGCGGTGTTCTGGTTCCACGCTGGGACTTTGGGTTGCGGAGGGGCTTGGTATCCATTGGGGGCAACAAGAGCGTGCGTGGATTGATGGTCAGTGCTGATGAATTTGTTCTAAATCAAGAGTCTAGGAATCCGTACCTGGTGCATTAGACCGTCTGCGGTATAGTCGGAGGTGCGTTGTATATCTTCTGGTCAGCTGGCGTGCGGCGTCTGGATGGGATGTACGGCCCTATACGATGGAGTCGTGGCGTGGGGATCGTGGGAAGTGCTCTGATTGCATTGGTGGCGTTCGACGTGAGCGGCAGAAGCTGAAAGCAGGGTGGAACTGTACAGAGAGAATGGTGATAATGGGTTCTGCAGAATGACAATATTCTCATCTCGAGTGAGAAGGCTCGATGTTATGCGACAAATCAGACGAAAGAATTCTTCACTCCTACTCAAGGGTACCTCCGTCTTGTATTTCCTGTACGTATTCTATGGTGCGGAAGGAGAGTGGTTGAAGTTGAAGTTTCGATCAATCTCGGCCTTTTGGCCCCAACCTTTACAGAAAGCTGACAGCCTTCCAAGAGAATTTAGATGAAAGAATATGCATGGAATGACTTGATTCGATTAAAGGCGGCATTGAAGCGGCATACGCGGCAAGTTTCTCACAAACCCACATGTCCACCTTTCATCGAATATTTCATGCAGGCGGATTCTTAATCTACCTTAGGCAACATTGTGTCACCTGCTACAAAGGGGTTGAACCCCATTAGAACTTTGAAGAGTTTTGATTAAGCGAGGGAATCGGTCTTCGATTTGAGCTGATTTGCACCGCTGGTTAACGATGTTTACATGTTCACCTGTAGTTAACGAGTCGGACTACGAGGCACAATGTTGCCGTCTAATCAACACAGACACTATGAAAGAGAAGCCCCACTCAAACAACACCAGCGAGAATAACTAGCGACTTGGAAATGTGAAAACCAAGCGAGAAACCTCCATTCTTCCACAGCCGAATGTTTTTGAGCAATGTCCACTTCTACTTCTCCGGGGATCTGGAAGGATCTTTGGAAACACCAATTATCGCCATCATAGGCAGCAGACTTTGCAAGTCCGTAAGCTTCCTTCGAGATGCAAGGGCGGTTTTTCCAGCCCGTTTTCCCCTTTGGGTCATCCGCCTCAACTCGTGAGGTTCTTGGCCAAGGTCTAGATTAACATTTAGGCCTAACTTAGACTAGGCTAGCGCGCAAAGACACAGGTGGATAGGTACGATGATTTGAATTGGAACTTGGGGCAGAGTGACTTCTCGACACGTCGCACCGAAACATGTTGATGTTTTCCTGGCCTCCCATCGAGCGGCTAGTCCTTTGGGAAATCAGGTCCTCTGTGGTGAAGCCAAGTGCATTCTCGATGCCGGGGGTAAATGGAACGAATACGATGCTCTGAAATTCCACACATCCATTAGCTATCATACTATACAGATTTACTAGAAAAGGTACAGTCAGCCTCGTACAAGAAGCCCCTGCTATTCTCCCATAGGAAAATGTAGCCGTTCCTTCGTTCGAATCTTGCCAACCCCCCAACGGACCAAGTCGAAGGAAGGGATTGATCTATGGCAGAATTCGACACGGGCGAGGCAAAGGCCTCGTCGGACGGCATCTGCTTGAATAGGCATATGCGACGAGCGAGTGCTCATGTCCAAACGCACATAAAAGGGAGACAGAGAACCCAATACGCAAACCACCCACAGCCTCTCACCCTCCAGCGAGCAAATATCCTCCAACGCACCACCCCACCGCTAGATTCTGCCTCGCCCTCCAACATGCGTCCCACCAACATCCTCCTCGCCATTGCGGCCTCAGCTTCAGCCGCAGACCTCCGCCACTACGAGAACTACAACTGCGGCGGCGGCTTCGCCGCCTGCACCAACGTCGGCGCTGGCGTACGTGCCCTCCTCCCCCCATCAAACCCCACGACTAACCCCCCCCTCAGGCCTGTTGCATCATGCCCAACGGCTGGGACGGCTCGGCCTCCGTCGCCGTCGTCTACACGAACCCCAGCACCCAACTCTTCGGGTACCAAAGGACGCGCAACGGCGACTACTGCGGCTCGATCCAGTTCCAGCGGTCGACGGGCGAATGGAGCTTCGGATGTACGTAGACGTTTCGATCGATCGATCGATCCGTCCCTCGCTCCCACGAGCACAAGCTGACGTCTCCCCAGGTCTATCCTACGAGCCGCTCGGCGCGGGCCGGTTCGCAGGAACCCGGTGGTTCCCGCCGGGCCTGCTGAAGCGCGAGGCATGCTCGGCGACGGCGACGGAGAAGTGCACCGAGGCTGTTACGCCGGACCAGGTGGCGCTGAAGGATGGGCGGGTGTTTGGGCTTGGGGGCGTGGACGAGAAGACCAAGGCGGAGTGGTACAGGTTCCTTGCTAATGGGTCTACGACGGCGGATTTGCCCGAGAGCTTTGCGAAGCTCGAGATGGAGGGGGAGAAGGTGGACTCGATCTTGGGGTAGGGGGACTGACTGGGGAGATTCGAGGAGAGGTGGAGCGAGGATGGAGGAGAAGGAGAGATGGGGATGTAGGATGGAGGTTGGTGACGTTCACTCCTTTGGTCACCTCGTAGGTACTCGATAGCTTACCGTGGAAAATTGAGCACTTGGCAGTTTTCATGTACGTTTGCGAAGGGGATGGCGAGCACTGCGTCGAATCATGGGACGCCTTATCTCTGTTGTTGGAAGCTCACTCTTTTGTGAATAGAAAGGACCACGCCCGACTGGAAAGGAGGTTTTCAGAGAGCAAAAACGTTGATTCTTCATCCAGAAATAGTAAAGTACTACTCTGAATTCTCTCTTCCTCTACTCCCTCTTATCCCTTTACCCCTACCTACCTAGCTATCCCCCCTTTTCAACTCGCACAGAAAATTCCACGCACGAGTCATGCCGCCGCATCTTTCCTTTCCGTTAACCACTAGCCTGGTCATCCTCGAAAATCGGAATAGGGAAGAGTTCCGAGCGACTCGGAACGCTGCCGGAACGCTCGGCCGGAGCGGCAACTCGGCATCTGTATAATAGGCCCGACCGTCGGCCCGATAGCGGCGTTATCCGCGGTAAGTAAGGAGGGGAAGAGAGGGGTTGTGGAGTTGCGGCAGCTGGGCGTGACCCTGAGGTTGAATTGAGTATATACAGGCGGCGATCGAGTCGAGTGGACATCGGGTCTGGGATTGTGTCACTGAGCGCAAGCGGGTGTAAGATCTTCACGTCAAGCCGCTTCATGCGCCCCGTGATCCATTTCGCTCGTGTTGGTGCTGCTGCTGTCGCCAATAGTCAACGCATCCCACTGCGAGACCACGACGTCCATTCTCACATTCTCCGACACCCGCGTGTCTGCCACGTACTGGCTACTCACGACGTTAGCAGCGTTCTTCGTCCACTCCTCGGACCGATAGTAGCCCAGTGTGCTCGTTACTTCGGGCGGTAACCGGATATCCAGCGTCTCGCAAGCTTGAGTGAGAAGCCGGTAAAGGGGTTGGGCGTAGAAGACGAAGCTCGACAATGTACTGAGGGCATGAAAACAGGTTAGTAAGCCTTGGTAAGGCTCACTCTGTTCGGGCGGAAGTCGTGACCGGTCTTCGAGAGCGATTTCATCGAGGGAGCCGAAGCCGGTAACCATGATAGGATGCAGTACATATGGAATAGTGCTGGACCACCCATGGTGAACCTCGTGAAGGACTAAAAGCCGGCGTAATTCCTTCATCGAGGTCGAAAATATTGAGCGAGCGCGATTGTGGTATATTTTCACGCGTTCGAGGGAGCTTCCCTGGTCTAGGAAGGGCTGAAAGAGGCGAGTAATAGATACGTTGTATTGCATGCTAGTATGTGTTAGCAAATGTGCCTCTTTGAATGTGATAAGAGTCATACGCCGCGAGGAGATTTTCCGGTGAAGGAAACTTGGTGGGGTCGAGACGCTCAGATCGCGAATCCCACCATGATCTTAATCTAAAATAGAGGACCTCAATCTGCTCGGGTTTTGGAGGAATCTCTGAATGGACATCGTCTTGATCTACTAAAGTGTTTGCGCAATCCAACACGATGACGCTCCGGCCACATTCGGAACGAAAAAGAGCTTTATGGCACACGGTTAGCGTGCTAGTAGGAGAAGCCACGGGGTTCTTACCTTCAGTTTCATCGTCGTATGGGACTTGAAGCGGCGGTTGAGACTTGACGATTGGAGAAAATGAATACGTGAAAGACATGGACCTAGATGTATCAGCACTAATGACGCAATGAACTGCGGTCCTTCTCACAGCTGGAAGTTGAACAGCGCCCACGCAGTCACCGCTCGTGACCTTTCCCACTTCGCTTCGGTAATCCCTTGGGGTCTCTGTATAGATGTCGATGGCAGGACACGGAAGAGATCAAGATGGCGTGCAATTCGGCACGCTTCCACAAGAAAGGTATGACCAACTTTATCCCGACCGTGCTTTCCCAGTACCTGCCCAGAGTGAGGGTATAATTAGCATAGCTTCTTCCAAGAGTGTTGGAATGTTGGAATGTTGGAATGGGAATTTCTACTACTAGACCCTGATTTGTATAAGCAGTGGCTATGTGAAAGGCTACCCAATTGGCCATTCAAAGATGCTTCGCTATTATCCAAACAGGACCCAGTATATGTAGCGGGGGCTAGTACCATATAAAGACACAAAGCAGCCTGTAGTCTGGGAAGACTGTCCTGGCCTTCTTCGAGTTCCCACAACCGTCTGGCCTCTTTGTAAAATAAAGTCGCAACGTTGTCTGCAAAGGGCTTTGCTCGATCCTTGACTAACGGTGATTGGAACTGGCACCGAGTCAGTCGGTCAAGTATACTATCAGGGCAAGTGTCTCGCAGCAGTCAAACGAAGCGCAAACTTGGTGCACTTACACTTCCCGAAGCCAAAATGGCATTCACGAGCAATTTTGAGCAAAACATGGTTCGGCCACTCGACAAATCGTCAAGGAAGATGTCCCAATCCAAAAAGTGGTGGTATTTATATTCCCATTCATGCCATGCAGACATGAGGATGATCAAAAGATTGTGGTCATGGGTGACGGTTGTCCAATTTCTGACAGAGCTGAGCCTTGGGTCTGCCGATGAATGGCCGGGAGACCGAGGCTCGTTCATAATAGCCTCTATTGAAGTAGGGCGTGGAAGAGAAGATTGACTATCTGAACTGAGGTTGGCCAACAGTGTTCGCGGCGGGTTACTACCTACTACTAACCGAGCCGAAACATCAGCATCAGAAGCATGCCTTCGGCGTTGAGCAGCGGGACCATCTGAACCCATTGATAGAATGCCAGGAAAGGGAAGGGTGTGAGAATATGCACTGGTCTCTAGACTGGGAGAGTCTAGGGCCAAACGTAGCGGTGGTAGGGTCACGGAAGTTCCAGCGTTGGAGCGGTACTGTGTGGGAAGTCTGAGGGATGGCTGTATGAGCAGGTCTCCATGGCGAACAAAATCGGCAAGCTCTTGGATGCGCTGAGTGGGAGTAGTATCAAGAGGATTGTTCCTGATGCGTCTCAAGATCTCGAGGGCTTCTTGCTCGGGACGCAGGCGGAGGAAGTCATAGAGTTGACGCAGGTTGGATAGTTCGCCCTGCATCTCCTCGTTCTTGCGTTTCATGGCCTGCGAGGGCTTCTCGTTGGGCCCCAGCTCGTAGATGCATTCCGAATCCTTCTGGGCACAACATGTGCAGACAGGACGGCTGCCATCGCACTGCTGCGTATGAGTATGCATCAGCGAGGGCGGATGGGCGGGGCTCACCTTTGACTTGCGCTTGCGACAAGCGATGCAGGCCCCGAGCGTTACTGTTCTCTTTGGTTTGTGCGTCAGCAGAGGCCGGGACTGCGGTTGAGACGGCTGCTCCTGATCCATGGGCGCGGGCTGCAGAGGCCGAAAATTTGCCATGGCAGCACACACAGCACACAATGGGTCAATGGGGGTATGCGGGAGGGTTTTGTGCGGGCGGGCCCATCGCTAGGGAGAGGGCTGAAGTTAACAATGGCGGGGGCTCGGGAGACGCGAGTCAAGAGGGTGAATATCAAAAAACATCACCACGACGTCTTCTGGCGCCAGCAACCGTGCATTATGGCGTCGGGTCTTCGCTGCGGGAGGAGGCAGGATTTTCTGGGGGGAGGAGAGCTTGCCGCCGTGCTGGGCCTGAGTAGGGGGATTTAGGGCGATCAGCGCTCCCACTTCGGACCGTGAGTGTCGTGGTGGCCCAACCCCGGCAGCCGTCTTCTCAACGGCGGGCGGCCGGCGAAGTCGCCCAGCAAACCACAGCACGCTGCGCCCGGATGCGTCGCTCCGCTGGGTGCGCACTCGTCGCAGCGCGCCTGGCTCGCGGCCGGGGCTGCACCGCATCGCTGCCAACCACAGGGCGCCGCCAGCGTTGCGACGGAGCATGCTCCGGCGAGGTGCAGTGGCCGTCGCGCCAAGCAGCATTCGGCAAACATGGCAGGCCCTGGG
>MU002185.1:0-31621 GCA_010093585.1 Melanomma pulvis-pyrius CBS 109.77
GGGGGAGGGGGAGGGGGAAAGGTGACGCACTATATGCGGGCCAGGTCTCGGTGCCGCTGCCCAGCGCGGCGCCCGCGCCCTTGACGGCGCTGATGCTGCCGACTTTGAACCACACGTTTCCTGCGGCCTCCCAGGTGTTTACGCTGCGCGGGGGTATGCATGTCAGCGGTTTCGAGCGAGCGATGCAGCACTGCCGCTACCGGAGTGGCCATCCAACCACCCAACCATCCGTCTCCCTCCGCCGAACAAAAAGAACAAGAACAAGAACAAGGGGGGGAAAAAACTCACTCCTTCCCCTCGGGCACCCGCGCCATGTAAAACTGCACGGGGCCGAAGTGGCTGACCTCTGCATTCGCAATGAAGCCCAGCGTCTCGCCCGCCTTGATCGTCGCGGTGCCGGTGCCCGGCTTGTTCTGGAAGCAGCGCATGTCGGCCGAGTCGACGGACGTGACGCCGAAGTTGGCCTGGTAGTTCTTCGTCTGGCGGATGGACGTCCATTCCGCGGTTTCGGGGCCCGTGGGGAGGACGAGGCGGGAGAAGCGGTCTGGGTTGCGAGGGTTAATAGGGCTGATGGAAGGGGGAGGAGGATGGGGAGGAGGATGGGGATGGGGACGCACAGTGGGCGTTGACCGCGACGACGGAGGAGAGGAGGAGGAGGGGCGTTGGGAAGTGCATCGTGCTGGTGACTTGTCTCCCTTTTGTCGGGGCCGTGTAGAGGGGGGTCAAAGTACAATGGACGACTGGGAGCGAGGATGTGCTGCTTGGAGTGTATATATACCGTCCGCCCGTGGCGGCTCCACATATGGATGTACGACGCCACGAGGTGGGCTAACTACCGGCATGGCCTCCCACTTGCGGCTGTCTGTCTTGGTATTAATTGCGCCTGTGTGGACCATGTCTGCGTGTGTAGATATACGGGCATGTGCCGAGCGGTCATGGGGCGTTCATTTCAGCCGGTAGGGTAGATGAAGCGGATAGTAGTTGTGGTATACAACCATGTCACCCCGGATTATTACTTCGATGATGTAATCTGTGGAGGAGAACACACTTCGACATTTGGTTCAAGTGGGAAAGGTTTTGCTGTGAAGGAGGATCTAAAGGTCGCAACAACAGGAAACGACGGGGAAGGCTGAAAACCGAGTTGTAGACATGGCTAACAATCGACCTAGGAAATTGAAAAACACGGTAGTAAGACATGTTTATTTTCCCAACTCATAATGATATTTAAACATCTTGATTGAAAAGCCAGACATAGTACAAGGTTTCTTTCTGAAATCTAACTCGGTACACAAAAGAGGAATCTATCAGGATCAGGCAGCTGCCGCAAAAGTACAACCACCAAACTCCAAGGTCGAGCTGGAAAGACTTCAACTAATTGAACCAAGAACCGCCGAAAACAAAAAGTATCCAGTATTACAGTTTAGCCACGGTAGTGGTGGTAGAGGCGAGAAAGCTAGCGGTACAGTATCTGCATTTGAAGAGCAGAAAATGGTATATGTACGTCGGGGTAGAGGGAGACGACTAGGTGGTAGACTTTTGGTTGATAGCTAGAGAGATGGAAGGATGAAGGTCGTGGAGAGTGAAGTAGTACCAGGCTTACACACGGGACACATCACGACCAAAGACCTTTGACTTGACCCAGTCGACGCAGACCAGGATCCGGTTACGTGTGCTGAAGCACATGCTCACGTACGCGCTCCTCCAGAAGAAATAGGTCAAGGTGCCGCCAGTCGCAAAGTTGCCCACGAACCAGGGGATATCAGCCACAGCCTTGTCGGATCCAATGTACGCAAGGGATCCGTTGTGGGTGTACTCAAACGGACTGATCTGCTTGACCCTGCGCAGGCTCTTCTGCAGATCCTTGATCTCGTCAAAGACCTTGTCGCGAGCTTCCTTGCCGGGTGCCTTTTCTTGCGCAATGGAAAGTTCGCCTAGCTTTTCCTGGATCTCGCTGGTCTTGGCCATCTGGTTGAACATGCGTGCGAGCCATGCGCCTTCTTGGGCAGCGACCTGTGCAGTGGGGGCATAGTTTGCGACGGCGCAATCTCCTACCGCCCAGACATTCTCAGTGCCCTTCACAACGAGGTATTCGTTCACAGCAAGACCACGGCGAGAGTCGGCCTGGGCTGGGAGCTGGTTGATGAGGTCCTTCACAACAGGGCGGAGTGCGTTTCCGGTAGCCCAGACAAGAAGACCGTATGGGATCTTCTCGAGAACCTTTTTGCCATCTGGGCCGACAGACTCGGCCTCGATGAACTTCTCAGTCACCCTCTTCACCATAGTCTTGGTCCGGATGGTGATGGTCTCCTCCTTGAAGGTCTTCTCGGTGTAGTCGATCAATTGTTTCGAGAACATGGGCAGGACGTTGGGGAGAGCTTCTACGAGGGTGACCTTGAAGCTGTCGGTGATATCCGGGATCCACTTCTTCAAGTCCGAGTTGAAGAAGTCCTGGAGTTCGCCCGCGAACTCGACACCGGTGGGTCCGCCGCCCACGACGACCATGTGCAGCAGGCGCTTGATCTCATCGGGATCCTGGTCCTTGAAGGTGGAGGTCTCGCAGCAGTCCATGATGCGATTGCGAATGCGCTGAGCATCGCCGACCTCCTTCAAGAAGAGACCATGTTCGCGCACGCCGGGAATGCCTATCCGGTTAGAATTTTCCATTTCCACTGCAACGTCTGTGACTCACCGAAAGTCGCATTCTCTGCGCCGACACCAACCACCAGCATGTCGAAGGGGACCTCGGTCGAAGAGACGTCGCCCTTGATGTCTGAGTCGTCGCTGATGTACACAATCTTCTTCTCGTAGTCGATCTTGTTGGCCTCCGCTTCGTAGAACTTGACCGACGCCTTCTTGTGGCGCAAGAAATTGCGGATGGGCTCCATGATAGACCGGTGCTCAATGGTGCCGACGGTGCATGACGGCAGCAGCGGCGTGAAGAGGAAGTAGTTTCGCGGGGACACGACAACGACATTGTAGTTTTCCGTGTCGAGCTTCTTGAGCAGAGAGACAGCGCCCCAGCCGGTTCCTGCACACGTCAGTTCGAGCTCACTGGTGCTCGGTGGAGAGGGGCGGCATACCCAAAATGACCAGCGTCTTCTTGCTGGGGTCTGGCGGCGGCTGGTCGTCGGGGTTGCGCATTTCCCAGATGCCATAGCCCACGTACCCGACGCCGCCGATGGCCGCGAGTTTGGACAGTCGCCACGTCCAGCGGAAGAAGCCAGCGCGCTTCTTCTTGGGCTTCACCACCAGCTTCGGCGCCTCAGTCGACTGCCGCCGGACCGACTGGCGCAGAGCCATCTGGTTGAAGACTGGGCGCGACGTCCATTGCGCTCTGCTGGCGATGGGCGACGGGCGGGCGAGCTGGGCGAGGATGTTGGCAGCGGCAAACGGCCGCAGATTGGGCGCCATTGAGATGTGCGGAGGTAAGAATGAGCCCCGTGAGAGAGGGATTGGGGGGAGGGAGGGAGGGAGTGGAGGGTTGACGGTGAGGTGCTTGAGCGACGCGGAAGCTGATCAATTTTCTAGCGATGACGAGCAGCTAGAGATAAGGAGCGAGCGCGACCCCCTGCGCTTGGCGGGCGGATCCAGATTCCAGTCCCACGCGCTATTTTTTCTCTTCGAGCCGCCTCAACCCTCCACGCACTCGATCCACGCACTCGAATAGCTGCAAATTTTCGCGTCATCCAGCCCGTGCATATTTCTACTCAATGCTCCCGTGCCCTCACCGCAACAATTGCACTCAGCTCGAATCTGTACACCCCGACTGACTCCCACGAGTCTGACTCGGACGCCGCCGGCAGGGGCATGTGGCTAGTGAGCGAGTGGCGGCACGCTTCCTCCGGGCATTCGGGCACTAGAGAATTTCGGCGCGCCCAAAGGGTGAAGGGACGACGACGAAACATCCCGATCCCCTTGTCCGGCCTGTGTTTACTGTCGGACGGAGCGTGAAGTGAACAGACTGTCTCAAAGCGAGGCGGGGCGAGGGGAAGACTGGCGAGCAACAATACGTCTTTTCACCATCAACACCTTCTGCACGTCCGACTACAACTTTGCGTAAATTCTTTTTTTACTTTACTTTAACTCACAAAGCTAGTGGCCTAGGGGCATGTCGGCTATTCAATAGTGCCTCTACTACTCCGTATGTATAGGTCTATAGGAAAAGCTTACTACACCCAGAGGTGTTTCCCATAACGAAGCAAATTAAATAATTATAGTAAAGACATCAACGGCCCGCTATCTCGATTTCTCTTTCCATCCTTCCAGTCACCACAGCTCCACTCAATTTCCAGAGTAACTCTTAATCACAAACCTCCTCTCCCCAGTATACTGCACCTTCTCCATCCACTCCCTCACGCTCTTCACTCTCCCCGGAATCACCCTATCCAAAAACGCATAATCCGTCTTCAACAACCCGGTATTCCCCGCAGATCTCTGATACAGATTCCACCAATTGCTGAAATTCTGCTCCACGGTCAACAGCGTCGGATCGTCGGGAGTGTTGCCCTCGTACTGCGAGCCCATCTTGTAGCTCGGCGGGCCCGGCGGCGAGTCCTTGAGCCACTGCGTCGCGGGGACAGATTCATAGCGAGCGGGCTGCCCAGTGACCGCCGTAAACGCTGAAGCGACTTGCTCGCCCGAAGCATGCTCGATCGAGATCTTGACATTTAGGCCCGCCGACTCCTCGGGCGTGTCCAATATCCACTTGACGGCCCTCCCGACATCGTCGAGGTGCACAAACGGGACAGCGCCGTCCTTGAGCGGGAACTGGAACACCCACGTTCCGTCGTCCAGCTTCGTGGGTCGGAGCAGCTCGTGCAACATCTCGATGTAGGGGCCAGTGGTCAGCACGCTCCACTTCATCGGCGTCTGCGGCTTCGACTTCATCCATTCCGTGACTCGACTCTTGCCCTCGTAGTGGCCTACGCGACACGCTTCGTCGTAACCAGATAGCGTCAGCGCGTCTTCGAGCGCTGACCAGATGTAGTGCTTGACGCCGCTCTGCACCGCAATGTCGAAGATGCGCATGCCCCAGTAGATCTCGGCGCGGATGCCGAGTGCGAAGCTATTCGTGTTGACGAAGGCGAGATCGACACCCTGGAATGCTTTGCGTAGGTCGGCTTCGTTGGAGGCATCGCCTGTTGCGATGCTGACGTTGGGGAGGGCGAGCAGCTCTTTGGCAGTTTCCGAATCGGGGTTACGGGTAAGGACGCGGACAGCGTACTTGGGATCGCTCGAGAGTGCTGAGTGGTGTTAGTTACGGATGCGAAGGCCAGAGACGTCTAAAGGAAGGGTATGTACCTTGGACGATGGGAATTCCTTGAGCGCCAGCTCCGCCAACGACGAGTACAGTTTGTGCCATTGTGTAGTGTTTGCGTTGTTTGGTCTCGAGGTTCGTTGAAAAGGTCAATTGGTGTCTTAGTTTCAAAGCTTGTTCGTGGTGGAGATCGAATCTGCGATTTTGGTATATCACCTCCCTCTCGACGTTTCCATCTCCTTTATACCCATCCCCTCCCCTCGCTTCCCTTCGTAACAATAAGTCAACACGCCGCTACCGAGCGTCTTCCACTTCTCAAAACTAATCAATCCACCCTCATGGACGAATTTATTGCACAATCCCGACAGCCTCGACGTATTCCTAACTCGTTCTCATTACAACCGCATCCATTACTAAGGCCAAAACACATGTCGTGGCATCGTGTTGCATCTCCCATAGTATCAGTAAGCCATTTCCCGACCCCTCGGACGTCGTTGGATGTTTAGAAGGCGCGTCAGGGGTCACGAAGATCAGTAATATAGTTCAGCGAGGTCTCTGATTGGCCAGTTCAAGGACGCTCCGCGGCAGCGAAGGAAGCATTTTTTAATCAATACCTGCGTGGTGTACGTGTCAATTGAACTATCAAAGGCCGTCTTGGTCTTGGATTATTTCTGCGTCTGGATAGTGGGTGATGCGCAAGAGCACCGATGACGGCATCCATTCACTGGTGCGTGCTCCCCACCCCGCTTTACCGCTTATCGATAAGAGCTCCGCTTACGAACTCCCCTCATCACGCTTCAGCTCATGAGATTTAATCTCCATCGCCATCAATCCTCTCACTCAATCCAAACTAAATGGTCCTCAAAACTTTGTGCAAGATCTGATTTAATCCACCACCATGCCCCACGCAACCGCCACAGTAAACGGACACACGGTCGCGGACACGGACGCGTACGAGCTCGTCGAGGGAAACGTTTACGTGCGTCTCGCATATCGTTTTGGCTTCTAGCTGTCGATTCTGCCTTCCGCCCTTCCCCGTCCCTCTCACACTTCACATCACTTCATCTCGTTCCATCCCATCCCATCCCTAATCCCATCCCTAATCCCATCCCTAATCCCATCCCCCCAACGCCATCCCTCTAAACCCCTTTAACCCAACCCCCCAGTTTCCCCCCTCCTCCCTCAACCAATCCTTCTTCACGTCCTCTCCCACCACAACCAAATGCCCATACAAAGGCACGGCGACCTACTACACCATCACGACGAACAAAACCGAGACCAAGGACGCGGCGTGGGTGTATGCGGAGCCGAAGAGCGGGTACGAGAAGATCCGGGGGTTCGTGGCCTTTTACAAGAGCAAGCCCGGGGTGGAGGTTGTCAGTGAGTGAGGTGGACGAGGCCAGCGGGGCGAGGAGAGGGAAGGGGGTGGGTGAAGTGTGGTCGAGGGCCGGACTAAGACTGGGAATACATACCCCGTTCCCCCCCTCTATGATATACACATATACACCTTCAAAGCTTCGCCCTTGCATTTCAAGCGCTCCATTCCTTCTCGACGATGGTGCTTAACTTGTCCCTCGCGTCTATTTACCCCAGAACACTTTTCCTAGCACCCTACCCAAACCAGCCGCTAGTCTAGGGCGCAGTGCATGATCCTGCCACATGCCGCCCAGTGTATATGCTAGATGGCGATATGCGCAGTATCTGAAATGTTCCCCAGTGCATGACAACTCGTTGTTAAGTAGGTAGGTAGGGATGATAGCAGTGCGAAGTATGGAGTATGAGGTGCTGACATCCCCACCCCCTCCCTCCCTCCCCCCTCCCCCTGTGCGGCGGAAAACGTATCATGCCGATATGACTTTAACTAGTGAGCATCTTTCGTCTTCCAGCTGTTTATGAACTTGATGTCAATTGAGCAATGTTGTTTAGGTCATGTCTGCTCCATTTTCCACGCCGTATCTTTGAAGAAGAAGCAGAAGAAGAAGAAGCAAAAATACTGTAGTCTTAGTTATGCCTTCAGTTGGCTCTTTGCCGCAGGGAGAAAGCGCTTGAGGCTTTGCTTTACCTCATGCATGAATTCGATTATAGATAATCAGCATGCAGGCCTTTGTTGGTAGTTTAATTTTCCATCTCTCTTTCCAATTTATTTTATTTTTTGGATGCAGAGCAATATATAGAGAGAGAGATTTATCAAAGAATGATAAGAGAGCTATCTATCTGCAAGCTTTTCTGGACCCCCTGGGCCTTTAGTAACGACAAAGTGCCCGCATCCACGGGCTTCTCCGCCACAAGACAACGCAACCCCCCTTGCCGAGACGGAAAATCCGTACGCATACTGTGTAACATCGCACTCCCTCCTCCCCTGGTACCTCCTGTTTGACATGAGATGGAAATTGCTCCGCGTCTTTATGATATAGTCCACGCCAGGCCGACGCGCGATGCCGAGTCCAGGGAGGGCAAGCCCGGGTGCCCACCTCCACCCTCAACTCTGCCCGCGAGAGCCTAGCTCGGCAATGAAAGCGCATCGGCTGGAATCTATTCCGAGGAGGCGGATAAGTCCGAAGGGATACCAGAAAGACTTGCAGTGTAGCATGAGTTGCTAAAGTGTCTGTAGGTAGCCACGTGTCTATTCCTTTGAATGGTTCGCACCTCAAACGCCCCTACCGCACACCATAAATCTTGCATGTAATCGTAAATCGCGCTGATGAATTCCCCTCAGAGGGCCAAAGTCCCTCAGAAGGTGTGCTATGGTATCGTGTACATGGGCGACCCTTGCGAGAGCAAAGCGCAAAAAGTCAACAGCACCTCATCCCACTAGAAGAGCAAGCCCCTGTTAAGTATCTTTACCCTGTCCACTGGAGAGTAGGACGCCTGATTCAACCTCATTGCCCCGCGTCGTGTTCGCTCTCCCGACTCGACAAGCTCGAGAAGCACTCACCCCTGAATTTCCGGGGTCGTTTCCTTACGCTTATCGGAATCGAGACCTTGCGCCGTTGGATGAAGCTGTATCAAGTCGATGTCTTCATTTTTCCCGGTTTCGTCATCACCAGAGGATACGGCCTCGTAATCATTGCGGCGCTTGGCCCAAACCCTGGTAGTCAGCACCATTCCTATCCAAACTGCCTTGAAGACAAGAAAAAGAAAACATAACTAGAGCTATAACGATTGTGTCTCCCAGGTCGTGTTTCTGTTCCTTAGAGTTTTGCAGCGTGGTTTGGCACACGAGGTAGCCCTTGTCACCGCGCTAGAGCTTCCGTTAGCGATGCTTTTGGTTTCGTTGACCGTCCAAGTCAGGAAAATGCCATGTACCGTTAGATCCATGCAGTACTCTAGATACTCCGCAACCGCTGATGCATGTTCGCGACGGAACTTTGCGGACCACACAACAGAGGCAGCAACCGGCACGAACGAACCGACAGTCACGCAGACCGAAAAAGTGTCGCCCATTTGTGCTTTTTGATTCTGCCCTTGCGCTGATCCTTTAACACAGTTTTCGTCAGCACTAAGTAGTAGGTGCAGAACACAATAAATCCTACGGATAATACAAGGAGTATGTTATGGTCGTAAATATTTGGTCGTGGTGGTGCTTGGTTTGGAGCAGTGATCGTAGAGTTTGCCGGCGCCGAGAGCCGCCGATAAAGGTGGCGGGCGATCACATCGTACACGGGCATCACTGGCTTGATGGACCGCACCAACAATGCCGGGGGCGGCGGAAGGCCTTTCGCGATCGCCCCCTCGCAGGGTAGACGGTCCTCGGCTGCCAAGTTGTCCTATTGTGTTCGTCTTAGATACTGAAAACTTGGACCTGCAAACTTTCTTACAATGTTATCGCGGCAATATGAATAGTAGTCTTTGTGCGCTGTCCACACCGTGACTTTCCAGGCTTTGTATGCGGGGTATGCGACAGCCGCGGCAGTAATCAGGGCGACGAGTGCGATGTTGCGATCAACGGCTTTCAGCCTTGACCAAATGAATCCCCCGATCTTCTTCCCCCAGGTTTGGGGACGTTGAGCTGGGGATGAAGGAGTATGCTGATTAGTAGCGGATGTAGAAGTTGATGGCGACGGACTCGTAGATCTGTCTAAGACAGGAATGGAAGGATTCGGAGGCTGGAGGCTTTCAGGACTCGGTATTGCACTTGACGATGTCGCACTAGTACGAGGCGTGGATGTTGTACTATCGTCACTAGTATTCGATGATGAGCCGGAGGGATAGTCACTCAAATGAATATCCGAATCGTCAGATACGGAGGGCGCCATGCTCTCCGTCGAAACAGAAGAACTATAGCTTGAGTAATGCGTAGCAAGGCGACGGCCTGGATAAGACCTTTAAGAGGTTGGAGTCTGGTGGCAAGGCACACAACCGGTCAGCCTTTGGTGGCGTTCTGACCAGCCTATAGCTAGATGCGCTTACATCGCATAACCATGAGGCTTTCGTCTCTCATTTGTCTCTCTCCGCCCTACGCCAAGCTTTGGGCGCAATTCACAACGGCATAGTGAAGAGTGTGGGCCCAATAGGGTAGGATCTGTGAATAGCTCGGCGAACTGCGATTCCTACCGCCGACCTGAGCTCGCGTTGCTGTATAAGAGGTGAGTGGCCAGGCGTGCAGTATACTCCCATCTTCAGCTCATGGTAAAGTAGGGACTTACTGTAACAGCGAATTCGTAGCATGAGATGCAATTTGACGGTATAGGCTGGCTCTGTTCCTTCTCTACTGTGTAGGGAAAGTGGCATGCAGTGTGCTCGCTCCTCATCTCTGCTTTCTTTCGGGACGGGGGTTCTCGCGACGTCGGGTGGGCGTTGGTGTGTGCTTTAAACGGTAGCATTCTTCATTTAGAAGCACGATAATATGCAATATACGGTGCTCGATGTCAATGCTCATCTCCAACAACCTTCACGTGGTAGATTTCGAACAGAAACGAAAAAGGGTTGTCGAGGCTAAGGATCCGTGTTCGTGGTCGTGACATGGCGCTAGCCAATTATGATGACGTGCACGATGCGTCTTCGACTTGGGAGACTACGGATGGGATG
Organism: Melanomma pulvis-pyrius CBS 109.77; assembly: GCA_010093585.1. Classification (NCBI taxonomy): domain Eukaryota; kingdom Fungi; phylum Ascomycota; class Dothideomycetes; order Pleosporales; family Melanommataceae; genus Melanomma; species Melanomma pulvis-pyrius. Next base: position 10,286 of record MU002185.1, read on the forward strand.
GGTTTCTTAAGAAGCCGATGTCTACAGCTCAATCCTGAGTAATATGTTGTATCTATCAAGCCTAGAAAGTACTTGACATCTGTCTCCAATTACTATTGAACTTACCCTTGTACCGCAAGATGGGCAATGCACAGTCCACCATCCGCGTCCTCGCGCCGCTGTCATTCCTCTATGACTTCGCAGCACAGCAGTACGGCATGTTCTCGTCGCCGAATATGTTGGACATTCACAACAAGAACCTCGCTGCGTTTTCGCCGCAGCCCTACTTCATTGCGGGGTTCTTCGCCCCGCAGCAGGTGCTCCAGCTGGTCTGGCTCTGGAAGCTGTGGAAAACAGACGGGAATGCGCAGGAGCGGGAGACGATGGAGAATTTTGGATGGGTGTATGTGCTAGGGAATCTATGCATTGGGAGTGAGTTCCGGCCTTGCTGCGTGTGACGTTGGTGTCTGACGGAAACAGCCTGGATGTTCTTCTGGAACGCCAACGACCTTGCCACAAGCAACCTCTTTGTCACTATCAACACCGTAGCGCAGCTGGGCTACATCGCGACCATGCTGCCGCCGCTCGACACGCGCTCCACGCCCAATTTTCTCACCCACGTCGTTGCAAAGACGTTTGCGGGTATTGGGGTCTTGGACCTGCTCCACAACACCTCTGCGGCGTACTACCGCGGGGTGCCGCCCAGTGCTCTAGTCCAGATTGCCACTGGTGTAGGGTTCGCAGCGGCGGGGAGTATGAGCGACTGGATCTTTGGAGGGTGTCTGGTGTACGATCTCGTGGCGCTGAGTATGGGCCAGCACGGCGAGTGGGCGAGGTTGCTCGGAGGCTATGCGGCCATGACGGCGGGCATTGTTGGATTGAAGAATTGGTTCTAGTAGGTCTGCCTTCTTCCTGAGGGAGTGGGCATGACTGATGGCTCGCAGTCCGAGTCGGAAGCCACAGGGCGGCTACTCGAGGATCGGAGGGGAGAGCGATGCGAGGTCGTAGTCGGGGTTACGAGTTACGTGTTGAAAGGAGTTCTCGGGACAGCGAGTTTGACGGGTTTGCTGTAGTTCTGGGAGTTATTGGGAGAGTATTAGTGCGCATCAAGAGTTAGTGCCACGTTATCGCGTCTCCTCCGAAAGTGACGATGGTGTGCAGCTGAAGGTGAGGAGCATCACGGCCGATATGAGGTAAGGCGACTGAAGTCTGGTCGCGTGACGCAGGTATCCATTACGTTTCCCGTGCTGCTCGTGCCTTGAAGCAGGCGTTAGCGGTTGTCTCCTCGTTTGTTTGACGATGCCGGGACGTGTTAGAGGCCGATGGCGGAGCGGTGGGGGGCCGGCTGTTGGACGTCAACCAGACCAAAGGCGCTGTCAACAGTCGGCGATGCAGCGTCGGTGGGATTCGCGGTTAAGTACCCACATTGACGGCGACTCTCGATATGTAGATGAGATGGCGTCGTGTCTGTGTCGTCGCCGGCGCTGGGCAGGTGGAGCTCTCGCATGCATCGCGGGCAGCGCTAGCGGCGGCAGGTGTCGCGTGCTGAATAAAGCCAACTCCACCACAAGATAAGGCCTCGTTATCTCGCGCGCCCACCCTCCCACACGCCCAATGCTGCTTGCGACGGGGAACCTATGCCCTTGATAGCCGCCAATCTGGGGGAGGACATGCTCTATCGGGCCACCCGAGGCCGCCGCGGGATCGCCCTGCATCATGGCGCCCGCCGTCCACTGACGCTGGCGATGACTCTCAGCAGCCATCGAGCCCTCCACCCCGTGCATCCTCCTCCTCCTCCTCCTCCTCCTCGTCCTCTGCCCTGAGCTCAGCCGCTGCTTGCTTCTTCTTCTCGCCTGTCGCGGCCGCCCAGTGCTCCCTCCTCTGTATCACGTCTGTATTCCAGTCAGCGATCCCCACATCTGCCCCGTACGCCCTCACGTCCATCCCGACGTCAGCGTGTTCAGAGCGGGCAGCCGCAGATACCGAGATTGCGTGTCGTTCCCTCACGTCGAAGGAGGCCGAGTCGCAAAGCTCGGCCCTCCAGATCCCACGTCAGCTGGAGTCTGAGGCTGTTGCCGCTGCCACTGCGCCCTCGTGGCTTGGTCGTGAACCACTCACCACCTGAACGCGACACCTGATCGCCCAGCCCTCGCTAGCACCACGGACCCTTCGGACATAGATAGAGGAGAAAAAGGACAGAAGGCAGCCTGGACAGCCGTCATCTTCATCTGCACGGGTTTCCAGCAGTCGCCCGCTCCTTATATACCTCCTACCTCCCCAGCGCTTACGAGAACGCCATCTCTGCGCCTATGACAACATGCCGCCCTATCTTTCCCCGCTACATATAGTCGCACCGACCTTACCACCGCACTGCGAGCCTGCGAACGAGTTCCTCTACCAGCTCTCCTCCACATTGCACACGTGCGTACCGACGAACCTCGCCCTCGTGTCTACCGTCCTCGGAACATGCAGCATCGTCTCCTGGCTGTTTGCGCAGCTGCCCCAGATATACAAGAACCACCAGCTGAAGTCGACGTCGGGACTCAGCATATTCTTCTTGGCGGAATGGCTGCTCGGTGATCTGTCGAACCTGCTGGGGTCCGTCTTCACCAGGCAGGCCATGTGGCAGGTCATCATCGCCGGCTACTACGTGTCAGTAGACTGTGCGCTGGTAGCCCAGTGGATTTGGTACGAGCTGCTGAAGCACGGAAGGCCGCTGCGGCCTATATGGGGACGTTTCAGGAGTGAGGACAGCAACGAGAGAGGGAATGGAGCTGCGGGCATGCAGGAAGTGTGGGATGGTGTCAGCGCAAGCAGCCCCAACACGCCCACCACTCCGACTGCCTTGAAGCCCCCGACCTCGGACAAGAGGGACATGCCTACACATAGCCCCGGCCGCAATATTCCTCACCGCACCAACCCCATGGATGCCTTCCGGATACCCAATTTTGCCCGTTCTCCGAACTCGACCAAGGAGTCCTCGAGCATGCTCGGCACGCCTCCTCTTGGTTCTACACCGAATCGAACTGTCCACCGACTCGCAAGTTCCAGCTCGCCCATGCCCTCACCAAAGACAATTCTGTACATATCCCTCATTATCGCCGTGCTTTCCAACACATCAACCGCCACCACTGTCAGCCCATTCGCTCCTGCACCTTATAATTCTCTCCGCATCGCCTCAGATGCGGAAGCTTCTCCATCCGCCTCCGAAATCGCCGGCAAAGTCCTCTCTTGGATGAGCACTTTTCTCTACCTTGGCTCGCGGCTCCCTCAGCTCTACAAAAATCACATCAGGAAATCTACGGCTGGGCTCAGCTCCTCCCTCTTCGCCGCCGCTTTCTTTGGAAACCTCTTCTACTCGAGCTCCCTCCTCACCAATCCCTGTGCCTGGTACGAGTACGCACCGGGGGAGGGTGCCGGATGGGTCGACCTCGAGGGCAGTGTGCGCTCCGACTGGATCCTCCGTGCAACCCCCTTCTTCCTCGGTGCTGCGGGTGTGCTCCTCATGGACGCGGCCGTGGGGTTCCAATTCTGGTATTTCGGCGACAACGAGCCCCGCGGCCGCCCGAAAGCTCGCGACGAGGAAGTCATCATCGTGGTCAACAATGAGGGAAATAGGCGCAAGAGGAGGTTCCAATGGCGCCGTGCGAGCGGTTGGATGAGGGGCTGGGTTCCGAGCGTCAGCGTTGCGGGGACCCCGAGTGTCAGTCGAGCTGCGACGCCCTCGGAGACACCAAGGGATGGGAGCCCGAGCCCGAGCATAGAGCGAGGCGCGCTCGATGAGGCGAGGGCACTGCTGGGGACAGATAGACCGGGGAGTGGGAGTCCTAGAAGTTACGGAGGCGTATCGTGATCACCATTGCCACTGTTCATGGGGATTTTGCATGTCGGCGTTGCATTGCATTGCGTTGCTTTGGTTAGATTGGACTGGACTGGTTGATGTCCAAGGAGACCCTCTGCATTTTCCTTCTCAAGTCATGCTATTACTATTTCTGCGCCTTGTCCCAATTTCATGACATGTCACGCATTCTTTATATATTTCGGTGTTGCATATAGCTTGCATGGTCGATAGACAGTCCCGCACGAATCTAGGAAGCATTTACATATACAGACTTTGTCTACGTAGTGCCTTACGCGGGAGTGTGTGATTTTGGCCTTTGGTGGCTTGATTGAAGTTTCGAGGGTAATAATTACTAGATTGATCGCTGTATCTAAGGGATTATAGACACAGTGCCAGGTTCCCATCAGTGAAGTAGGCGGTTAGCTTCTCGCGCCTCCCCCACATGCCTCTCTGGCTCCAGATGTCCTATTCACACACCCCCCTCTCCTGAACGGGCCGGATGGCGCGTTCCACCGGCAGGCGCAATCTCTCCTACAAAAGCATCTCCAAACGATCAGTGCGTGGGCACACGCTATAGATCCAGCCCGTTCATGGGTCCAGGGTGTAACATCCCGCTTCCTACTTTCGTCCTCCCTTGCGATATTCCTTGGGTGTATTGAAGTGTAGCACCAGCGCTACATCCCTATGCCCCGCTCCCTCCGCCAGCACCTGCGCTCTATTACCACCGAGAGCAGGATCGGCCCCGTGGCGAAGGAGCCACAAGACCTGCCCCAGATTCCCCGCCTCCGCAGCATACATCAGGGGCGTGTCGCCGTCCTTGTCGCGGCAGTCGTTGAAGTCGTCCTCGGCTCTCAGCAGAATATCTTGCGTCGACGCGGCCCCGATGCGCGCCAGTTCGAGCACCTGCTGCACCGCATCGTCTCCCTTGTCTAGGGGCTTGCTGGGGCTAGTGCCCGTCGACGCCTCCACATCCCCCTTCTCCTTATTGCTCTCCTCGACGTCCTTCATTGCGCGTGCGAATTCGTAGTACCCCACGAGCATGAAGAGCACTAGGAGCAGACATATCATGATGTTGCGGTAGTCATCGCCGCCGGGATCCTCGTGTTGGCGCCACATGAGCGCCGTGTAGAGAATCAGCGCTACGATGAAGGTGAGCCATGAGACGGCGAACAGCTCGACCGGCAGCTGGAGGATGCGGATGGCGTGGATGGAGCTTTCGAGGCGGTCTTCCTCGCTGCCTTGGCCTTCCTCGCCGCCGTTCTCAAGGTCTGTGGCGTCGTTCTCAAGGTTTGCGGCGTCGATCTCAAGGCTTGCGGCGTCGGACCCGGCATTGGGCCTGCGTGCTCCCTTCCCGAGCCACGATCGGAGCTCGCGTGGGCCGCCGATCAGGTAGAGGCGGCGTTGCAGTCGGGTGCCGAAGACGACCGCAAGCACGCTCGTTATGAGGCTGATGGCGAAGGCGGCGCGGGACGTCCAGTTGATGTCCGACACCCCATCGAGAGTAAGGGCTGTGATATTGACGGCGGCGAGGACGCTTCCCTGGGAGCATCGGATTGTCAATGTCGCCGGGAAATATGGCCGTGCTCCGACTTACAGCAACGGCCAGTGCCCCGAAGCTACTCAGTAGGTTCTGGGCCCAGCTCTCCAGCCTTTCGTCATCCCAGTCGTTGATGATGGTCTCGACCTCGGATAGGAGGTGGGTATCGACGAGCATGAGCCAGATGAGCCATTTCTTTCCAAAGAAGAGTTTTCCATTTCTCTTGAAGCGCCTCGTCACGTATTCTGTGTCCTGGGCATAATACTGTCGGAATGTGAAGGGCTTGTCTTGTCCTCCGGGTCCTAATTTGAATACTACGACGCATGTGACGAAGGCGAGACGCACTATGCCGCCAAGGACCTCGGCCATGATGGAGCTTTCTTTGGAGGTTGGATGGTGCTTAGATTGGAGGATAGACGACTGTTGTACTGAGCATTATTCTGGATCAGCCTGTGATATGAATGGTAAAGAACTGGACAAGGAGCAGCACAATCCTCGCTTGTTGCCCAATAACCAGCTGCCAAGTGTCCGCCATGCTCATCGGCAGATCCAGCTGGTGATGAGGTATGAATGTTCTTGTTGCTTTGGCGCTGTGGGACTCCAGCGTTCTTTCAACCCCTTCTATTAGGGCCTCGAGATGTTGAGCATAGTAGTGGACCCTGAGACGTAACGTGCCAATAGCGGGCCGATCCCTAGTCCCGCGGCCTCGCTTAAGAAGGCTACCGATCACTTCATCTTACACATGCACGTGACATTCTTCCAGCCAACCCTGGAACTCAATCTGATATTTGCCACTGGTCGATTCAGCCTTGGAAATTCAACTGACAGCACTTTACGATTTGGAAAATCCGATGCGAAATATGCATCTACAGCAAACGCTTAACTCTTTTCGTATGTATGCACTGTTGGGGCACGAACTACTAGGAGAGCAACTAGCAAGCTAGCTAGATACTACGTAGCACTATACATCTCAGCTCCATCTTGAGACAACCAATTCTTAATTCTTCCAAACAGACCCTCGGCACATGCAGAACGCTCCGTCTCCAAAGAAAAGCTCCATCACCGCCGCCCCCCTCCTCCTAATCACCACTGGCAAATTGCCAAAATCCCTGACCAGAACTGTCCTCTGGTCGTGTGGAAGTCCTCTAGCTAGGCGACATCTGCAGCCTTGAGACCCGAAGACAATTGTGACGAGTGTGTGTCAACGCAGATCTAATACGGGTCTTTTGGGTTCACTCGGAAATGGCGACACATGGCTCGAGAGCGTTTGGGTACTCTCCGCTGGAGAGTCCTAGAGATTCCTTCGGGTACTTCGCGTAGGAATGGATAGGATTGGATCTTGGATTGGATTTTCAATCTATTTGGCATCGTCAGACGATGGAATGCTTCGGCTTGGAGCGTTGTCGTGTTGGGTGGATTTGCTTGCTTGAGGGGCGGGATGGACACTATTGGGAAATATTTGGGAGCATTCGATTAGCGAGTTTGTAAATGATAGCTTTAGATGCATTTGGTGCTGGATTGCCGAGGAGAATGTGAAGGGCGGGTAGGAAGGTGCGGACGGGATGTCTGACATGCAAATAAGTTTATCATGGATACTTGGGAGCTTGAAATGCCGAGAGTTTTGCAATTTGATGGGCTTGCCGCTGGGTCCATCCTTGACTGGGTTTTAACTTGTTACTAATGCTTCATCGAAAGATTTTCTTATTCTATTGTTTTATACTACTAATTTAGAATTTCTACTTGATTTAGAGTTTACTAACCTAGAATCATAGGTCTAGTGCCTTGTCTCTATCTCTACTACACCCTCTCTACTACTTCATCTTGCTACCTAAAGGAAAGGTTGCTAGATAGATACTAACCTAAACCTTTGGGGCAACTAACACGCCACGTCTATAGAGCAGCCAGTCGAATGTGTAGACGACGTGTTAATAAATAGTGAAGTAGTAGGTATCGATAACAGTAAAGAGATGTTCTATAAGATAGATGAATAGACAAGAGTAAGCCAGTCCACAGATACAAACTTTTCCAAATACAGCCTCATAACCCAGCATTAGCCGTCTTATCCCCAATACCCCCTTCAACAGCCTAACCCTCTTGTGTATGAGTCTCCGTTGCAAAACTCCGCTGGACACGTATCTCCCCGCTCTGCACCACGCCCACTTCAACGTCTTGCCCCTTCCTTATCGACGCGGGTTTCACGCGGTCGCCCGAGAGCGGGATCCACACGTTTGAGTTCGAATCGCTGGTGCGGGCTGTGCTCTTGCGCTTGACGCTGTTGAGCAGCGACTGTATCGACGAGAGGATGGAGCTGGGGATGGCGATGGAGCGCATGATGGGGCCGTAGGTCGGGAGACAGGCGGCGACGACAGAGCAGCAGCTTTCGATTTCGGCCCAGATGATGTTGTTGACGGAGACGTCTGGAGAGGGGCAGGCAGAGGGTTAGTTCGTTTTGTTTCGTTTCGTTTTTATGGTAGTAGGAGAGGAATTGGGCTTGCTTTCGGGGCCGGAAGTGGAGGGAGGGCTTACAGGAGAATTCCTCGTCTGAGACTGGCTTACCGGCGCCGGCGAGACTGAGCTTGTAGCCGAAGTATAGGCGCACGGCTGTGGCGACGACGCAGCTGCGACGATGTGTAAGTCAAGGGGTACTCGTCGGAGGGGAATTGTGTCTGGGTTGTATCTTACAAGAAGCCCATCCAGAAAATGCCCATGATTAGGAACTTCTTACGGGTCTTGACGTGCAGCTTACGGATAACAGGTAGCGGCATGCACAGAATGATTACGTCGAGGAATAGATCGATGGCCGCGAAGCTAGTGAGGAAAGCACCGTAATTGATCGTGTAGTTTTTCCCGAGTGTCCACCAGTTGGAGATGGGCCAGGCAGAGAAGATTTGGGTCTGCAGGACGTAAGTATATGTGAGAGATCTGTGGATCATGGAATTCTTTCTGTGCGACTCACGATGGTGGCAACTATCATAAACAAACACACAACGACAAACATGACGTTCACCCACAGTCTAAAAGTCTGGGTGGTGAAGATGCGCTTGTAGAAGTGTAGGACGCTGAGCTTGACGAAGCCATACGAAAGATGCGCGATTATGACGCCAAAGTACAAGTGCTGTCGCACATTGTCAGCTATATGTGCTCTCTCGCTCCGTTCTCCTCCAAATGCACCACTCACCTTTTGGTAATTGGTATAGTCAACGGGAGTGATGGTGCTAAGATCCTGCCCAACACTCGCTCTGAATGATCCGTAAAGCACAATGCAGCAGTACGAGAATGCAAACACCTGTTTGAAAGGAAGAAACAGTTAGCTGCAGTGGAGTCATGGCCAAGAGATCTGCAGAGACGTACTAAGGCGCTGACAATCAGCCAGTCATCTGAACCTAGCTTCAAATTATGTGCTATTCGGGCCCGGAACCTGATGGCGACAGCAAGTGCCGCAAAGGCTGGGAAAAAGCAGCTGCACACCGCAGCTGCAACCGAGTAGGATGAATACATCTTTGTCCAAATTGAAAGATACAAGGAACGCGAGGTTAGTGTGCGGGGGGTTGTCTTTCTAGCAGAAATCGAGCCTCTTATGAGCTCCGAACTGTGCCTGCAGATCACGGACCGAGGTGAAGACGCTGAAGGGTGTCATAGATAGATTGGTTCAAAGTAATGCGTTCAGACTGCCCTACAGATCAATGCAACGGTCCAGTGCGCTAATAGGATTCATACTCCCCGTGGGCCACGGACAGTAACCATTTCTGATTAGCCTAAAGCGGGCGGTACCGCAGACACGGATTCTTGGCAGGCCCGAGTATTCGGTGCAGGTCAGATTTTAGGGGCTGCAGCGTCTACATACTGCAGTAGATCGTCGGCCCTTATCGCTCCTCGACGCTCGCACCATGTACGGTATACAGGGTCTGCCAACCAGCTCCAACACCCCCGTATCCATGTCAGCCAATAGATAATCGCTATTCAGTCAAGTTGCTTAACCTCGCTCGGAAACCAAGATATTGCGCTCAGCTGTGCCACACTAGATGTAAAGATGACGCTCGAGATAAAGCAAGCTACCCTGGCAGATGCATGGGCAAAATATGAGTGCCAATTTCAAGGGTCACTGCTACGCCGTATCGTGAACCATTCCAACACATCAGAACACCGCACCGTTTGGAAAATTCAATATTAGATACAAGGTGAGACGCCCCTTTGGATGCCCAGAGATGAGAATCACGTGGCTGGTGTAAGGGAGACAAGACACCCATTCGCATTTTTCGCTGTCAGAGCCACCTGTGCTTGCCAGGGCCTATCATCTTCGCTCTTGATCTCCTTGAACTCCTGCAGCATCCGCGTGACAATGTACGAAGTCTCCATGGTTGCTTTCTGCTGCGCCAAGCACTGCCGAAGGCCGGCGCCAAAGGGCATGAATTCGTATTGCGAAGGGGTAAAACCGCCATCCCAGCGGTCCGGCCGGAACTCTTCCGCATCGGACCCCCAGATCTTCTTGTCACGGTGGAGTGTGGCGAAGCAAGTGTCGAAAAGGGTGCCGGCAGGCGCAAAGATGGGCGAGGTGCCATCTTGTCCTCCACCGGTCGGCAGAACGGTGTCCTTCAAGGCGACACGGTTGTTCTGGGGAAAGACTGGATAGAGACGCAAAGCTGGTTGTCATATTAATCATTGGGACTTGGGAAGGAAAATGCAGACCTACTCTCGGTAATGACGTTTTGCAAATATTTGATGCTACTCAATCGGTCAAAGTCCAGCGATTCGTCGCCCACGGCCAGGATTTCAGCCCGCAGCTTCGCGAACACAGGCGGATGAGTAGCGAGGACGTGAATAACAGTACTGACTAGAGAAGCAGTCGTCTCTGTTGCTGCCATCATGGCTTGCACGATCTGGTCCCTTAGAACGGTCCTGTTGCCTGTTTGCTGTGCCATGTTGTAAAGCAAAGTGCGTTGCTTGACTGGTGCCTCCCCAACTTTAGCAGCAAGATGCTTTTCGCGATACTCAAGGGCTCGGTCGACGTAAACGTCGGCAAATTTGTGAGTTTTTGCGCACGCCTTGAGCCAGCCTCCTGTGGGCAGCAGTACTTTCAAAGGCCCCAACGCAATACGCATTCCACAACCGTTGAAGCCCTCCTGGAACGCGTCCAGAAATCCTTCCGCATGTGGTGGAGGAGACGCAGACAACATTCCGATCGGCTCACCGAAGAGGAAGAGCGTGTTCATGTCGAGATACTTGATAGTGCCGGTTAGAGCGGAGTCATGAGGCCAGTGGTAAAACTTACCAACTTGAAGATCCAGTCTTGGAGGTCGAACTTGGAACCGTCCTTTGGAATCTGGTCTAGCATGATGCGCAAGTGTTCCTCCAGTGGCGCGAAATCAGAAATGTTGGACTTATGGAAGCCCGGTTTGAGCAGCGCGTGAGAGGACTTCCACTCAGGTCCGTCGGTTGTGATGAAGCCCACACCGCAAAACGGTTTCATGTTGTGCAGGCGCAAGGGCTGGATGCCCCAGTCGGCGGCCTTCGTGGACCATACTGCCCTCAGATTCTGCGGATGGACAGAATAGATGGCGTGAGAGCCGAAGTTGAGGGCTTCAAACGTGTGACCGTAGGTGTCGTACCGCTTCTGGTGTTCAATTAGAAATCGGTTCTTGGTGATGGCATCCCCAGTTCGCATGAAGATGTCCAAGCCGAAGATGGGGTCTTTATGTTTGTAGCGAGGGGCAGGCTGACACCCATGCTTTTGGGCTTTGAGGCGTAGCGCTTGGGCCTGATAGACACGGTACGCGATGAAAAGGGCAAGGCACGCAGCCAGCGAAGACAACAGCGAGACTGCAGTCATGCTGAGTGTTTCCTGAAAAAGTCGGCGTTGGTGAGGAAATGGGAAGAGAGGAGTTGGAGCTTAGAGCTGTAGGCGTTAACGAATACCCCAGGTATCGTATGCGCCTCCTGCATCCTTGCGGCACGGGCCGGTCTAAAATTCAACCCATGGAACCGTCAGTTCACGGGATAACACTGTAAGAGATACACGCGCACTAAATTCTTACCACCTTATGAGGTTCCAAAGCCAAGAATGCAACCCCGGTTGAGGTGTCAACGAACCGAATTGCGCAACAAGGATACGGGGTGCTATTCAAAAGTTGCGATCGTCAACTGGCCTTTGTACCCCTTGTACTGTACTACATACTGCGAGCCCCGCATTTACACCTAACAAAGCTCATGCTCCGCTGATCAAAATCCCTGCCAAACCGCCGAGATGAACGCAAGATCGGCGCCCGCCACCGTTCTAACCCCGTCGAATCGAAAGCGGGAGTCAGCATCGCCAAACAGCTTCTCCCAGTCCCTCTGCTCGCGTTCTTTGGCGTTGAACAGCGCCATCATAGCCAGGTCGAATCCCCTGTCCAATGTTAGCTACTGGCCCCCAAATGCACCATGAATCTCTGCTGCATGTACAGTGCAGTAAAGATAGTCACCGTACTTACCGTACAAGTCCTTCTCGATACCAAGATGCCGTGCCCGACGCAGGCACTACAAAATCCGATACAATGATCCTCGCTCCCGTCTTCAATGCCGGGATCAGCGCGCGAAGGAGCTTCGCGCAATACTTGTCTGGCCAGTCGTGGAAGATCCACCGAAAGTGATAGACATCTGCATTGCGCACTGGTTGATCCTGGAAGAAATCGTGTGCCATGAATGTCACCCGCTCCGTCAGCCCCGGCGGAATCGACTTTCGTGCCTGGTCCTCCAGAATCGCCTGATCCTGGATGACGATTTGTAGCTCGGGCAAGCGAGTAGCAAGCGCCACGGCTGTCGCGCCCGCCGAACCTCCAATGTCGACGAACTGCTTGATATTGGTCCAATCAAATGCATCGCACAGGTGGTGCGGCGCGAGGTCTTTGTTTGAATTGAAGTAGACCATGGCATTGGCGAAGCGCGATGCTCGTTCGGGCTGGTCCACTAGCATGTCAAAGACGTGTGTTTCCAGGTTATGCGCAAGTGCGAATCCCTATATTCCATGTGAGTAAAGGTACACAGCGCGCTACATCCATCTTGCAGGAGCGGATGGATAGATTACCGAGTGCTGTGGCTCTTGCGAGTCAGGCCATTTCACCAACGCGGGTATGGTCTGCCTTTCTGTCAGTGCTTTGCACTCCTTCCTTCACGCGCCGCGGATCATACGGACCTTTGTTGCAGCTGGCCACATCTCTTCGCACACCATGCCAATCCATTCCATCATCATGGGTGATTCTGATAGCATCTTAGACGTAGCAGAGTGCGCCAGGCGCCCGTCGTCGACCTCCCGGAATATATGCTTGGTGACGGCATACCGGGCGATGCGTCGAATAATGTCCTCGCCGACACCAATACTCTGGGCAAGCTCCTGATAACTGATGCTGCCATCTGTAGGCACTACACTCGGCAATTTAAATTTATAGATGGCGTGCAGGTTGATCAGGTTGACATGCTTCGAGAATTGTTAGCGATATCGAGGACAATAGGTAGGTAGGTAGAGGATCTTCACAGCGAGAATCTGGTTGTGAATATGCAACCTGGGACCTTGGATTAAGACCTGCAGCTCCGTCGTGAGCTCCATCAAGTTGGTTTGTAGACTAGCCACTGCAAACGGTAGAGTCTGGTTTGTGGGGATGCTCGCATGATTCGACGGGAGTCCGCAGCCATTCTGGCGTAGGACGGCAATGTACTCGCGTGTTTTGGAGGCAATGTCTTGAGCCAATCTCTCGACTTCGGACAGTTCTGCCAGAGTACTCGGTACTTGAGGTGTTGCCATCACGGGTCAATGTGGCTATTTTTTGTAACTAGAAAAGAAAAAAGTGCAAAAGGCGAGGCTGCGGATCTGATATGAGGTATCCTAACGACACTGGCCCTACTTTGGGCGTTTACATAAACTCTAACACTGCACAGCCTACCAATCGAGAGAACAACCGCTGTCGGACATTAAGTGCCCGCATGGTCGTGGTGGCTGACCTCGGCCAAGGGCGGGGCATCGGTCCCCTCCCATGGCTGCATCCACTCCAGCAGCCCCTGCCAGTCGATGCATCGATGCTCAGTGCCAAATCCGGTCACGCCTCCGAGCTCCTCGTCCTTCTGTTCTACTGTCAGGTCTGCATTGCACATGAGACTCTGTCGCAATAAATCGATGCAGTGACGGATGTGGCCCAATGAGTGATCTGGCAACGCGCGCTTCTCTTCCGCTTGTCCACTGGTCATCTTAGAATACGCAATGACCTGGTCGTGAAGCACGTAGAAACCGTGCCGCAGCTCGTCCTGAGCATACGTCGTTAGCCATTTGCGCTATGGGTCAATGTTTGACCGGCAACTAACGAGGCAATGCATTTGGTGGAAGACTGAGAAAGCAGATCGCCTCGGCGCAAGTTGTGGGTGCACAAAGAAGCCTCCATGCTTAGGAAAAAGCGCCTCCCAGGCGGCGTTGGTCAAATCGGAGGGAGGTTCGCCAAAGGTACGATTGTATACGAACATCCTGTCCGTTCTCTCAACTGGCCCATGTCAGCGGTGTTCTTCTCAAGAGTGAACATGTTGGTTGAACCCACGTCCAAGACCGGTCTCTGTCACCGTTGTCGTCAAATTTCGGCCCATGAAGAAGCTCGCAATCATGAGCAGACAGACTAGAGCTGGTTTCATCAGCCAGGACCAGGACGAGCTTGTGGCCTGGACTGTCGGCGAGTCGTCTTTATCGTCCTGCACAAGGTCGTAACGTTGCAAGTCGGGCCTTGCCCAAGCAAACAACTGCATTTTGAGATGCGACAACGACGAACGTGTTGTTTTCCGTAACAAGATTTGAGGTGAGCGAAGAAGACGGTTCGGCATAGGGGTCGACGGAGTATCGACGGAGCTCAGATGGTTCATCCTCGCATGGCACCTGGTGTGCACCGACATAAGCCATCCGCTGCAGCTAAAGCGGCCAAATGTAGATCAACTTACGTGAGGCGCTTGGGCCGCAAGCCACATAGATACCCCTGCACCATTTCTCCTGCTGTCGAACTGATAGCACGAGCGATGCCCTCAAGGCTGTCATCATCAAGACCACTCTCGGGCTGCGTGCTGCTATTGAACATAGAACACGATGAGTCGCGGTGACAGCGAAGAAAACGAGCGTTTCCTGCCGCATCATGACGCTGAGCCGTGCAACTGTCGGCACAAGCGGCGGCCCTTGATCACTCATACCATCTTCTTCACTTTCTACGTCTGCTTCACCACGCTCCTCCTAGTCTTAGTACAGACACCCAAAGGCAGAGACACCCTGAGCACATTGAGTATACCTTCTCCTCGTCGCCGATTCTTCCATCGATTGCTGATCTGAACACGCAGCGTTTACTGGGGAGCAGCTCGCAATCCGTCGGCAGCGCTTCTCGCTGACTGAAGATAGCCCATATGCTGGCCCACCGAGCGTCAAGATCGACGATGCGTGGAGGGACCTCCTCGACCATGTCAACATACGGGCGTCCAACGCTGAGCTCAGATCGACCAACCAGACATCCGTTGCACTCTCCAACGAGCACAGCTCCCTGGTGTGGATGGACGTCAGCCACCAACTGCATTGTGTGGTACGTGCATTGCACTGAACTTCTATTTCCACAACAAATGTGCTCGATTTACTAAATTTCCTTGCAGAAGTACTTGCGGCAATGGATATACCGCCAACACTACCACCCGGAAGTGAGCTCTGACGAGGAGCCACACTGGCTGTTGCACATAGGTAAAGGCTTTGCTACTCAGTTTACTTGTCAGCTATACTGACAGACCCATCAGATCACTGCTTGGATCTGATTCGTCAAGCCCTGATGTGCCGTGCCGATACATCGCTGATGACCTTCAAGTGGGCGGCAGGGAACAGGAAGCCGATGCTCAAGCTGGAGTCTCCAGAGCACGTCTGCATAGACTGGGATGACTTGATGGAGAAGGTGAGAACCCGCAGGATCAGTGACGCCGAAATGGCGCAGCTGGTGAATCCAGACGGGGAATCCAGTAATCAATAGTTCGTATGTGGCCGAGCATGCATGCACAGTACTGTAGTGATAAGGGATATGCCTAATGTAAAGCCATAGAGATTTGACACGGATACCGGTCAGCACCGCTTTTACGCTAGTTCAACACCAATAGGCTATCTTGCCATTGCACAGGAAAAGGATCGCCGAAATTTTTAATCTAATTGACCACGGCTATACAATCTGCCCTAGGAGAGGGTGCGTGTCCTCGCGCATGAGCTAGAGGGCAACGTTGAATCGGTCAAATATTTGGTAGTACTCCGTATCTGCAGGGTCACAAAGGCTCGGCTGTGACCCTTGTACTTATCCCTGTTCGCCAATTAGAGAACGTAAATCATTCCCTTTTGGCGTTGTAAGTTGGCAACAACAGAACGAGGTTTCGCGATCTGCGACTATCAAACCGGGGCGGACTGCAGCCGTCCCAAGAAGATCCTTGGTCTAGCGTCAGCTTTGGAGACCGAAAAGAAGAATCACGAGGGGCGCGACGGGGATTGGGATCGTATAATGACCACCTGCCTTTCTTCCCACCTATGTCATCCTGGTATCTGCCTGCAGCCTTACGGCGTAGATCGGCCCACTATTTTTGCGCCTTGCAAGGGCCGGACGGGATTGATTCCTTCCAGCAGCGCCACAGCCGCTCGGTCTAACTTTCGTTTGTTGGATGCGTCAATCCCCTACTCCGCCTGAGGGACAGCCATGATCCCTCGGCGGATATCCTACGTGATGCCAATGTTCATCATCCCCTTTTGGAAACAGCATGTGGTAATTGGACTACCGCACTAGCTCTTGCGCCGAAAGCTTGCCTAGAGCTCTGGAAACGGACATCGCCATCGTTCTTTTGGTGCAGCTTCCACCTGCTAGACCTTTTGTTCTACGCGAAATGTCATCATGAAGAATTATCGTGAAACGTACTCGCGCGAGGAAGCTGAGCCGCTGCACACTGATTTCACCGAAGCGTTTGTGAAGCCCAGAGTTGGAACGTCACGAAAGCTGGCTGTGGTCGTTACTCTTCTTGTTGCCTCCGCAACACTGAATATCGGCTTCATTCTCACCGTTCTGCAAGGAAAAGTGTCGAGACGGCAGCAAGACCTCTCACCCTATGGTAGCTTTTTCCCCACGGCAAACTCTGTCCCGTATCGAGTACTGACTCTTTTCTTAGCACAATTACCAAGAGAAGTGCCAGTGGAATACAATTCCCACTCCCCCTTCGGCCTTGGAAGCACCACTGAGGCAGAACGGGCGCTCGTCTGGGAGAGCCTTGACTCGAGCGCGGGCGAGATTAGCCTAGATAAAGAATGGGCGGGCGCTCACAAATTGCCAAAGTCGGCGCCCTTCTTCTGGGACGAGAATCGCGAGATATATCTGCTTAACGCACATCACAGTCTGCACTGCATGGTAAGTTTCTTCCCCTTCCTACATGCCAAACCGCTCTCGTAGTAATAGTAATAGCGCAAAGTTCGTCGTGCTATCGTTCTCTACAACTATGAACGCCCACAGCTCGACTCATACACACACCTGGTGCACTGCATGGACCACCTGATGCAGAATATCATTTGCGAGGCTGATGACACGCCATTTTACACGTCAACAACGTCAAACATCACGACGGGTCTTGGACAGGTGCGCATGTGTCGCAGCTGGGACCGACTTACCGACTGGGCCAATGAACAGCAGGCCTGTTTCGGCTACATCAACGAGACGCAAGGTGTTGATGCTGTTATCGATCGCTTCCGATACTGTCCTAAAGACAGCCCGCTGCTAAAGCCAATGCGCGAGTATTTTGGCTACCCCGAAGACTGGTTCCAAGAGCGTCCGAAGGATATGGACACTCTGCCCCGCTATTGGGAGGGTTTAGATGAGCAAGCGGTGAGGGAGCGCGACAGAGCACGAGAAGGGTCGTCATAGCACTTGGCCTCGATGAATCTAATGTAACCCATATTCAGATATCTTCAAATTTCCACGTTTTGTTCTACTGGAAGCGCTATGCTGCCATAGTATTGTGGTAGTGTGTGGAGTTTTTGATTATTGACCCGCAATCGGTAGATAATTGCAGGCCATAAAGACAAAGAAAACAAGAGTTGAGATGCTCTATGTGGGTCATCGGTGATGAGCTACGAAGCCTCATCGTCCTTGAGACGACGGCCAATAAGATCACGTTTGGATCACATGGTAATTTCCAAATTACTCTGAGACACATTGCTGCACTACAATATCACTTTGATTCACATAGACTCGTTTTCTTGGAGCTGGAGTTCCTGTGCCGCATCCAATTAATTGCGGTATTCGAATTTGCATGTAACTACGTCGTAATCCTTCAGCGCTGCAGCCCTTGCACCCCAGAGCAAGCAAGAAACAACCATCCACAATGAAAGTTTCTTCGGAGTCCGAAGACACCTTGGCATGGATCTGCGCATCCCCGGTCAAATCACTACCAAATTGTCGGGACTGCCCTGTGATATGGGGAAGCAGCGGGGATCGACAAGGTCGTCACATCGCCACATCCGCCGCGGGTCCTTCGCTACTCACACGTTAGCGCAAGACGAGATGCAATCCACATAAAGACGTCTTATTTACTCTCGCCACGGTTACTCGCAGCTTGACTATCCATCCCATCTCTCAACACCCTTTGGGTTGTACAGCAAACAAGATTTAACGCTTCCCTACTACTATCTCATCTCTGATCATCAAATATGCGCTTCACTCTTCAATTCGGACTAGTCACCTTGCTTGCCACGGGTCTCTGCGCCCCGACGCCCGCCAGCAAAAGTAAGTAACTTGTCCGTACCATTACTCACCGACGCACGTATTGGAGTCTTGTTCTAACGTCCTTAGACATTGCTACCCGCACCGATGAGGACGCGAAAGTCATCTATCCGGACTATCGCCGCTCGCTGAAGGTCACCAGTGAGGGTGATGAGGACGCGAAGGTCATCTATCCGGATTATCGCCGTTCAGTTAAAGTCGTGAGCGAGGGCGATGAGGACTCGAAGGTCATTTATCCAGACTACTGATTGCGTTGCGCATCACTGGTCTACACATATGTGAATTTTATTAAGAGGGCGCGGATATGTTTTACAATTGCTGTGCAGGGCATCGCGTGGAGTCCTGTGGATGGAAGGATGTGCATGGCGTCTTCGAGTATCTTGGGTGGTGTAGGGTGCTTGACCACCTTTAGCAATAAATCCTTCTTTGAAGTTCCACCATTAAAAGGACATGCTGTCTTACGCATGATGTTAGCCAAAGTCAGTTGGATGTCATGATAAAGCCAGGAAATATAGACCCATGATGTGATTCCTTCGTTACAATCGCCTCCTCACCTCTACCATATGCTTCCTGATCTGGTATCTATGAGTACTAATTCCCCTCCAAATACCCTCATCTATCAGTTGTTCTACTAATTTAGACTATTAGACAAGTACGGTCAACCGCAATTTCTACATGCAATTATGCGATCTGAAGCACATTCTGGAAAGAAGCTACTAGGCATGTCACATCTGTCATATGTCCGCGCTTTGTGTACCCCAGCTCTCCGTTGCCGCCGTTTCCTCAGAATTGCGTTGCCATAAGAAATAATAAAATTCTATACAAACACAATGAACGCCTGTCCAACAACCTGTCTACTTCCTTAAACACAAACACACTCCTCCGCCTCCACCCCCAGCTCAGTACATAACAACAGCCATCCTCTTATTCCTACTTGCCACATCCGGCGTCCCTGTGCCACCAACAATATACGCCCTTCAATAGCCAATCGTGGCTTGATTCAGCCCTCCATTATAATTTCCCACTGTCGTATCGGTGTCGCTCTCTCCATTGGGCTTGTTCCTGATAGCTGCATCCTGCTCCCCGGACTCAATATTCTCTGTGGCCCCGTCCAACGCTTTACTTCTGTCCATCAAAGCGATTGTGGCTGCGCAGCCGCAGCCCTGCTGCAGGCTGATGTTGTCGTGGGCACTGCGGTCGTCGTCGGCTTCGGGTTGGAATTCAACTCATTTGCCTACGTTTCACGTGTAGGTAACGTTCCATGTCACTGTATACAGTATGCACTAGGTCACAGGACGGCTTACAGGAAATCTGAGTACCGCGTTGGACGCGACCTTTGGACGTATCCAGCAAGCTAACGAATTGGGTTTCGTTGGGTTGGAGGCGGATGGAAGCTAGAGGGTTGTTGAAGTTGGCGCCCGTGATGCCGTCGGCGTTCCAGCAGTTGTCGTAGAAAACGTATTCCATCTTTCGTTATCTGGATACCGTTGGATAGGGGTGGAACTTTGATGATGAGGTTGAGGTATGGTAATTGGGGTTTAGTTATGAATGTTCACTTAGAGCTGGGGACACAGAAATCACAGCGACAGATTGAGACCTTTTCTATGCAGAGAAGTGGAAGAATGGTTTAATATATTATGTGAGACTAGTCTACACTGCCCGCGTGATCTTTCAGCTGTGAATTCCGTAAGATTGACGTTGTTAAGTTGAGTTATACGCTAATTTTGACCATATTCTCATATATGTAGGCTCGATTCATTATGAATTTAATATCCACATACAGATCCCATTAATTTTGAAAACAAGTTCGAAGAGGCATTTGAGAACGGGAATATACGGATATAACTTTTTCCATTCCTCCCGCCTGGCTGGCTCGGTACAAGCACAAGTTAATGGAAAATATGGATTTGATAGAAGCAACTAAGTAGTTCCCAGACAAACTATATTGTGGACAGTCTACTATTAAATCTTCTAACGCTATTCCCTTCCACTCCTCATCCCAACTCAATTCTAGCACTCAACCCCATCCATATCCACACAATTTTCAGACCGTACCCCCGGCTATAAAGATCTTGCAGCCGCATTTAGATCGTAGGGAACTATAAAGAGTGCCCTAAATTGCAAATCGATATTTTTTCCACAAAGAAGCACGGTTAAATAGGAGTAACAGATACAGTTTTACAAGAAGAGAAGAGTATCTACGCTTGTCTCGGAGGAAACACGCAGTATATCTTGCGCGCGAACGTATAGGTTTATGGATTCTTCTAGGGTGGTGGTAGGTCTAGCTTTATGTAGAAGTCTCCTTTCCTACCGAGACTAAAAATTCGACAGCATGCTTGAGGATGAATAGTGAAGTGATGAAGGGGTCACCAGACTTCCGGAAGTTCACTTTAGTATAGAACTCTCCGATATCTAGGGTGATTAACGAGCAACCGAGCCGCTTGTTTCGTTTTATTCCCAATCAGATACTTTTCATTTGAAGAGAAAATACGGAAGAAAATTGCTCCACCCTCAGCACTAGACAGAAAGAAGAGAGGTTATTCTTGGGCATCAATACAATTTGACTCGTTAGGCCATATTTTAAACATGAACTTCAGGAAATTTCGCAGAGTAGTTGCTTCTTTCAACGACGTAAACGAGGAGTGATAAAAAGTGGACAATAACGTTCATTACCATTTGATATCATTCATCAGGATTATAATGCCGCTCTATGTAGCGTCTACAGCTGTTAAGGAAATCTTTCTCTATCTACATTTGGAATATAATAAGGTACACAACGTAATAACATTCTATCCTTGAACCTTTAAACTTTCTGCCTGCCATTCTTGTAGCAATTCAAGTAATGTCCCATAGTCAGGAGACTGAATTTTCCTCTGCAGCCGGACGCATTCCCGCATGAGTGAGATAGCCTCGGTGTACTCTCCCCGACAGTATAATGCTATTGCCACATGGCTCATGCTCCTTGGCGTGTGTGGATGCTCCTTCCCTAACACTTTTTCTCGTAGTGCTAGCATCTCTTGAAGAAGCTTCTCTGCCTCTGCATATCTCCCTTGAATGCCTACTGTACCTGCTAGGTTGCCCATGCTACTTAACGTGTGTGGATGCTCCTTCCCTAACACCTTTTCTTGTACTGCTAGCGTCTCTTGCTGCAGCTTCTCTGCCTCTGCGTATTTCCCTTGGCTGCTTAGTGTACCTGCTAGGTTGCC
>MU002186.1:0-31607 GCA_010093585.1 Melanomma pulvis-pyrius CBS 109.77
CGGCCAAAAAAATGGAAGAGGAGCACATTGCGAAAGCTCAAGCTGCAGATTTAGCTAGCCAGGAGGCGGCAAAGAAGATGGAGGAGGAGCATGTTGCGAAGGCTCAAGCTGAAGATCTCGCCAAACAAGAGGAGGCAAAGAAACTCGAAGCCGAGCATCTCGCAAAAACCCAAGCCGAAGACCTAGCCAAGCAGGAGGAGGCAAAGAAACTCGAAGCCGAGCATCTCGCAAAAACCCAAGCCGAAGACCTAGCCAAGCAGGAGGAAGCAAAGAAGCTGGAGGCGGAACATCTTGCGAAAACCCAAGCCGAAGACCTAGCCAAGCAAGAAGCAGCGAAGAAAATGGAGGAGGAGCATGTCGCAAAGGCCAAAGCAGCGGACCTGGCGAGTCAAGAAGGTATTGTAACACTAAACTCCTTACATCTTTAACATCAGCTAACAGCCACCCAGCTGCCAAGAAGATGGAAGCAGAGCATGTTGCCAAACTCGAAGCCGAAAATGCAGCCGCAAAGGCCGAAGCAGATAAGAAGGAACTCGAACACCAAGCAGCGGCGAAGCAGGCTGAGGCAGAACACATTGCAAAGGCAGAGGGAGAGGCTAAGAAGACGGCAGAGGCGGCTGCTCCTGCAGTTCACGAGATCGCGTCTACCACAGTCGCTGTGCATGAAAGCGCAGCTCCAGTATACGAGGTTGGAGCCACGGTGGTCCATGAGATCGCATCGGTTCCATATACAATCGTCGTTGTTGCGTCTGATGCGACTCCGACACCAGAAGCTTTGCCACCAGTCCACGAAGCCGCCTCGAGCTCGGCAGTGGTCCATGAAGTTGCCTCCTCTACCGCCGTACACGAAGTTGCTTCTTCCACCGCCGTTGTCCACGAGGTTCCTTCTGCTCCACCCGCAATCCTCGAAGCTTCCTCTACGAGTGCTGTTCACGAACTTCCCTCTTCTACGTCCGTAGTGCACGAGGCTGCATCCACTCCAACCGTCGTGCTTGAAGAAGCCGTTCCTAGCTCAAGTGTAGTTCAAGAAGCCACACCCACCGCAACTCTAGCGCCCGAGGTCGCAAAGCCAGAAGCTGCAGAAGCTGCTTCATCTACGGCCGTGTCCGAAGCAGCATCCACCTCTGCCCCGGTCGCCCAAGCTGCCAATACACCTGCACCAATACCCGAAGTTTTCGCGCCGCAAATTGAGCACCCTGAGATCCCTCCTTCCGGCAAGATTACGGTGAAGCTTTTCCCTAGGAAGTTTTAGTTGGATGCTGCTTCTCTCCGAGCGGTACTTCTCGTTTCCGTTTTGAATGTCTCCCTCTCAAGGTCGCAGACCATTCCCTTGTACTTTAATTTATCATAGGGTGCTTTCTATATGTCACTTAGACTGTTACGAACAATTTTATGAACGAGAAGGTATTTTTGAGTGGGGTGTTTCAAGACTTTGTTTTCATATCCGCGAGTATGGTGCAAATGAAGATGATGGAATTCCAGTTGTGATTCTGAATATCGGGCGCTTTTTTAGTGACTGTCCATTGTTTAACTCAGCATATGTTTTTAGTTGTGTTCACACCTGAATCAGTGCGTGCATCAGGGCAAACTAAGACTAATATAGATTTAAATACAGGTGATCTTTTCAGGCAACAATCAGACATGTATTTTCACGCTTATCCCCTTTGAGAAAGTGGTGCAAGGGGCTAAGCGGGGTTGCTCGTTCTCTAAAGGCGTTCTGGCTCCCTGTTTTCCCTCCACCATTCTTAATCTCTCAATCTGCAACTTCTCACAATGTCTCTATCCACGCTCCCCAAAGAACTTCTGCTCATGATGACGGACTACCTCCCCCTCCTCTCCATTGAATCCCTAGCCCTCACATTAAACAAAAACATTACTCTAATCTGTCTCTCCCTCCTCGAGCCCCTCTTCATCCGACGGCGCAACAAAACCCTCATGGAATCCCGCTTCGGCGGCTTCCGCACCAAGACACTGTATTATGCGTCCAGGTACCTCGACGAAAATTCGTGGACTTCTCGAGATGACTTAAAAAACGCCCGCGCGTTGTTTCGTGTCCCGGAATCAGCAGAGCTACTTCCAAAAGGGAGCTTTGATCCAATGTTCGCGCTGGAGTATTTGGATCTGAACGAGGATTTGCACTGGCTGGCGCCCGTGGATAAAAAGACGGATCAGAATCAGGAAGGGCACAAGACACGCTCTGCTATGATGCAGGAAGAATTGAATGAGATACTCGTCGCGGCGGAAAAAGCGGATGTGAAATTACCCGCGAGTTTCGTCAAACTCGCTACAAATCTAGAGCTGATGAATAGGATCCCGACTGGGGGCTCTTATTTCCATATCGGCGGCGGCCTGCGCAGGGTTCCTGCGGCCGTGGACACAGCCGCTGGCGGGTACATTGTGCGCCTGTACTGTGATCAGCAGGGCTGCGGGTTCTGGAGTTTGTATATTGAGGCTGGCGAGGAAGGTCGGAATTGTGTTCTGGGGACGAGCCAAGATGCGGGACAATACCAATGGGGATATGGGTTACACGACAATGATGATGAGGGGTGGGAGAACTTCAGTGCGACGACGGAGGAGCGGGAAAGGGCAAGCATCGAAGGGCTCAAGATGGCTAGGATGCATGTGGATGATGTGAGTTTTGAGGGGCTAACGTTCGAGCAATGGCTGGCGTTGATTTATTTTGAGTCGTGGCTTTCGTTAAGCCTAGGCGGGGGCTTTGGTGCCGAAGTTGAGGATGGGGAGGCGTTGGAGCCATTGCGAGAGTATGTGAGGCATAATTATTTCAAGTAGAGTTAGGGAAACTAAGCAGGTGAAGGTAGTTTCTTTTTAAAACACCAAAATACCCTATGCCATTATATATTGCTCTCTGTTTTTCTTCTCAATAATCATAGTACAGTGCAGTATCTCGATCCTCCTTTCCAAATATCATCACCACTATTTTTCAAAATGTCCACTCTAGCCTTCACAGCCCCCCTCAGTATAACCCACATCGGGACCGCAACTGCCCTCCTCACTATCTCTATGTAAAGTTCCTCATGGATCCCTTCTTCTCCCCGGCAGACACCTCATTTCCTATAGGCGCCGTCGTTCTAAACAATAGTGAGACTCCTGCACTCAGCCTTGCTGACCTGCCACCCATCGACGCAATCCTTCTAAGTCACGAGGACCACCCCGACAACCTAGATGATCTGGGCCGTAGGCTGCTCGACGGCCGCAAATATCCACCATTGACGGGGCCAACAAACTAGCTCCTCGCCCGGGCGTTGTGTGACTGAAGCCCTGGGAGACGATGGAGCTTGTTGCAGGAGGGAAGGAATTTTCAGTTACGGGGACGCCATGTGAGCACCTGCCAGGTGGAGAGTGCATCGGCTTCATTCCCTCATCCGACTCGTTCGGGAGTACCGACGGTCTTCCAAGTGTGATCTATTTTTCAGGTGACACTGTGTACATGGAGGAGCTGGTGCAGATCAAAGAAAAGTACCACGTGGTCGTTGCGCTTTTGAATCTGGGTGCTGCGGTGGTGCACTTTCCGGATGGGCTGGTGTAGGCTACTATGGATGGAAAGCAGGCTGCGAAGTTATTTTGGGAGATTGGGGCGGAGGTGTTGGTGCTAATGTATTTTGAGAGTTGGAATCATTTCACACAAGGGAAGACGGAATTGAAGAGGAGGGTGTGTAGGAGAAGGTATGCTGGCTTGTTCCAGGTAAGGAGACCAAGGTGGCTTGAAATGTGAAAGGGATATGTGTGGGATGATTTGAGAGAAGGATAGAATTAGATTCTTGTCATTTGGCCGTTGATACTACCTAAATAGGAGTCTTCTGATCATGAACCTCATTTTCATATAGTATCGTTGAACGGGCATGAGAAGAAATTCCGGAGGGTTGGCACAAACTGAATCAAAGATAATGAACCCTAAATCGTTGTACTTTTCCTACCGGCTTCAACGGGTAGGTCTCAATCTCCGTTTCCAAATATGAAAGTGTTTGATCACATTCGTCCGTTAAACCCACATCCCCCATATATTGAATCATTCTTCCTCGTCGGCTTCAGTTTCCTCTTCACCCGCCATGTCCTCATCTTCATCCTCGTCCCCATCCAGTTCTATCTCAGGTACCACTTGCGGCTTTGGCCACTGCACCCTGAGATTGCTGATCAGCTGAGGTAGAAAGGCCTTCATGTCGCCTTTGCACTCTCGTGACTTCTCTAAGTGATCTGGTTCACTATCGGCTATGCTTTCCTCTTCAGTGCGGCTGCTAAAATGCACCGCGACTGACGATCCCACATCATTCTTCTGATCAATGCACCCTAGCATCATACCTGTGAGATGGAGGTTTTCTATGTTTAAGGTATGCTGAAGGAAGTTGCGCCACGTATTCGGCAGATTATCATTGCTGTGGCTAGCGGACCGAGTGTACATTAAGCTGACCTTCCAGAAACCGACGGAGCGCAAGGTTGGTGCAAACTTGGCGATGACTTGCAGCACAAGAGCGGGCGTTGTGGCCATCATTCCGAAATCGAGGTTCTCTAGACACGGAAGCATAGCGGAATCGGTAGGTTTGCAGATCGACTGCAAGAGCTCTGCAGGCGCATCAGGGCAACCGTGTTGAAAATTCAGCCGCAAGTGTTTGAGATTCTTCGTATGCGTGAGGAATTCTGTCAAATAGACTCGTGTATCAGGAGGTGGGCCAGGCATCGGGAGCGGTATATAAGTGAAGTGATGCGACTTCAATTTCAAGTTTATAGTCAGAAGTAACGTCTGCAAACCGTCCAAGACAGGCTCAAGCTTCGGGACCAAATCAGGTGGGAGGTAGAATCCGAAGTCGCCCAATCCTGCACCCCTTTTACGCAGAATTACTTCTATTGATGGGACACTCGCGTTTGCATCAGCGAGGGCTAGGAGAAGTAGTTCGTAGACCTTAGTAGCGAAGTCGAATGAAGGGTTGGGCGCACTACAAGTGAGAGGAACACCCATCGCTGCAAATATGGTAGGAGCGCCGTAGCTGTGCCACTTTGCATCACCCTCGCGAGCGCGACCGTTGGCACTGTAGTCGCGAATGCCAAGTGTCCGTAGATTCGGCAGGTTGCGAAAGGCATGGGCGAGCAGTTCGCGATCGCGTCCATTGGTAGTGAGTTTGACCTGGTCAGCCCAGCTAGCACGGTAGGTTTCGGCGTGCGTGGGACTCGTTTCGGAGAGCAGGTCATGGCCGTGGGCATCATACTGCTCTAGACCAATGATGACATGCTTGACGAACTTGGAAAGAGCTGCGTGCTTTGAGATGTCGACGAGGGCCTGCAGACTCGGCGTGGTGAGCATGAACTGCTTCTTGGTGAAGAATTCCTTGGCGAAGGTATCGAAGAGGGTCTTCTCGAAATATCTGCTGGTGAGGCGGAGGGCGCCGAGGTCCTTGGTGGGCAGATACGTGGCAATGATGTGCACGAGCAGCTCGATTGGCATGCTCGCCAGCCCGGAGCGCGCCATAGTGGAGGGAGGGGAGTGAAGGTTGCGGGAAAGACGTCTGGGAGGGCGTGCACGAGGTAGTGTTTGTCCGTGTGCTTGCTATCAGGGATCGGACGTGCGCCAAGGCCCGGGTTGAGGCAGCAGCGACTGGCAATCAACTCGCCGGCGCTCATTTAAGACAAGCGCCAGGCATCAGCGGGGGATAAGTGGGCTAGCCTCGTCTTTGTCTAAACGTTTGTCGCGACATCACCTGATTGCGTACTACCGCGTCATGCTAAATATCGCCCGTTCCCTGGCCATCGCTCACCAACCACGCCCGCCTTTACCTCTCTCGCATCGCTCTCTCTCGCCCGCCATGGCTCCCAGCAGGAAGCCCGCAATGCTGCCGCTCGCTGGCTTCAGCATTGCCCTCAGCGGCACGCTCGGCGTCACCCACGGCGTCGCGCAGAGCTCCATCACCTCGCTCGGCGGCGAGGCTGCCAAAACCGTCACCGCGGACACGACCTACCTCGTCTCCACCCAGGCCGACGTCGACAAAGCATCCACCAAGGTGAAGGCCGCCCTCAAGCACGGCATTCCCATCGTCTCGCTTGACTGGCTCGACGAGTGCGCCTCGTCGCTCGTCCACGAAGACCCACAAGCATTCCTCCTTGCATCGGCGGCCGCGGCTACACCTTCCGCTCCCGCCCCCCGCCAAGGCCGGAGTAAGAAGACCGCCGATACCTCTCCACCCCCCGCTCCCGCTCCCGCTCCCGCTCTGCCTCTCCGCAAAAGCCGTAGCAAGAAGCCCGCTCCATCTCCGGACGCATCCCCGGTTCTCTCGCCCGCCACCACTCCGGTCATGGCTCCCGTGATCCAGAAAGCCAAGGGGAAGAAACGCGCTGCATCTCCAGCCCCCTTGCCTCCTCCTGCTGTCGCCCCCGAGCCAAAGAAGCCAAAGATGGCGCAAACCACTGCCCAGTTTGGCGAAGGCTCCGTCGTCAAATCGAAAGACATAGTGATCCCACTTGACGAAAACTGCTTCCTCATCTCCTATCGTGTCTATGTGGACGATGACGGCGTCGTCTTTGATGCTGCTCTCAACCAGACTAACGCATCCAACAACAATAACAAGTTTTACCGAATCCAGGTCTGTCCATTACTAGTAATCAGAAGCGAGATGATGGCTGACCGATGTAGCTTCTGCACAACCAAGGCGACTTCAAGACCTGGACGCGATGGGGCCGAGTCGGCGATCGGGGCCAGACCGCTGTCCTAGGATCTGGCTCCCTCACTGACGCCATGAAGCAGTTCGAGAAAAAGTTCAAGGACAAGTCCGGCATTGCCTGGAAGGACCGTGCTGCGGAGCCAAAGAGTGGCAAATATGCCTACATTGAGCGCAGCTATGGTCCAGACTCCGACGATGACGATGACGACGAGACTGGCAATGTGAATGGCGGCGCCCTTGCGAAGCGTTCTCCACCCCCCGAGTCCAAACTCGCTGCACCAATCCAGTCATTGCTACAGTTGATCTTCAATCAACAGTACATGAGTGCAGCCATGACCGATCTCAATTACGATGCCGAGAAGATGCCTCTGGGAAAATTAAGCAAGGCTACTATCAATCGTGCCTTTCAGTCTCTCAAGGACCTGGCAGTGTTGATACAAGCCGCCGTTCACTCGAATGCCGAGATTGAGGACTTGTCAAATCGATACTACTCCCTCATCCCCCACAACTTCGGACGAAATCGCCCCCCAGTGATTTCTGATTCCAATCGACTGAAGCAAGAGCTAGACCTTCTGGAATCCCTGGGTGACATGAAGGAGGCCGCTGACCTCATGAAGAAAGACCTGAGCGAGACAGAGAAGCTTCACCCTCTTGATCGCCAGTTCCGTGGTCTGGGCCTCGAGGAGATGACCGTGCTAGATCCCAACGCTCAAGAGTATCAAGAACTCGCCTCATATCTCATCAATACAAGAGGTTCTACGCACAACGTCAACTTCGAGGTTGAATCCATATTTCGTATTGAGCGCAATGGCGAATTTGACCGATTCGACAACAGCCCCTTTTCGAAGATTCAGAGTGATCGTCGTCTTCTCTGGCACGGCTCCCGCGCAACCAACTTTGGTGGCATTCTCAGTCAAGGTCTCCGCATCGCCCCACTCGAGGCTCCCGTATCAGGATACATGTTTGGCAAGGGTATCTATCTTGCCGACATGTCTTCCAAGTCAGCCAACTATTGTTGTTCCCACAGTTCCGGCGGTCATGCGCTCCTCCTTTTGTGCGAAGCAGAGCTCGGCCAACCAATGTATGAGCTCACGGATGCATCCTACGACGCCGGAGAAGACGCCATCGCTCATGGTAGTGTGTCAACTTGGGGCAAAGGCATGGTTGGCCCCGCTAAGTGGAAGGATGCCGGAGGTGTGCATCCATCGCTGGAAGGTGTCATGATGGTAAGTATATCAAATCTACTTGTGTTGCTGTTTATGATGCTTACCAGAACTCTTACAGCCCGACATGACACAACTACCAACAGATACTAACGTTCCCAACGCGTACCTGCGGTACAACGAGTACATTACGTATGACATTGCTCAAGTCCGCCTCCGGTATCTCTTTAGAGTTAAGATGTGAGGTTTTCAATCTGGAGGTCTAGCTTCCAATTCGGAGTAAGAGGTCTTGCGCATGGTATCATCACCACGTATGAACGCTTCGTGTGTAACATGTTTATCCAGTCTCGCTCTATTTGCACACAGCCTCAAATCATTCTCAAGTTTCACTCAATATAGAATTACATGCGAGCAGGGACTGGCAGATGGAGGGTCGCCGCCGATCGAGCAGCGATCAAAAGTTATACATTTTGATTGATGATATATAACACTTCATTTGCCGTTCATTTCTTCCTTTCCGTTCTCTGCCTTGTGTTGAATGTTATACCTGACCGTTTAGCACCCGTCCAACGAGATCCAAAGCCAAGAGAGTGAGAACAAGGGACGTTTAGCTCCTGTATATCAATCACCAAGCACAGGTTTCATCACCTATAGTTCTTTGGCTTACTACAACGCTTGTGATGATCGATTTTATATTGAATGTTTAGTATACTGTCTAATTGACCGGTGTTCCGAGCTTGTCATATTGCGGCTCTACTAGTTTTCATGCTCGGCTTCGGTTGAATCGTCGTTCGAGTTCATCACACTGCATTCAGAGCTCTCGTGGGGGCATATGTCAGATCAGGATCTCCCACGACACCGCACGCAGTCATGGCTTTCGACACAATGATGAGCGTTACGTTGAGCCACGTGTCTACATAGCTGCTACAAGCAAACTAGGAAGAACGGTAGGCTTCCGAGGCCTGGTTGATGCTTTAAGGGGGCGTTGAAGGATAAAATGAGGGAAGAGAACATTTCATTCCAGGATATGGCGAAAAGAATGCTCTGGGGGAATGTGATTGGTTTGACGCTTGTTCTGCCTCTTCCGAGTGCAAACAGCATAGTCTTCTTGACGACCAAATCCGCCTCGTTGAGTCATACATGCATGGTAGCTTATCTGATTTACTGAAAGTTCTTTAGTAACCGGCATGAACTGGCTCTGGCTGCACTCTGGCGCCGAAAATCGCGTGGCTGGCTCAGTGAACCCCATCCACGGATTTGACAGCATTTGCGTTATCACCTTCGAATCGGAAAAGCTCGACTGGGGCTGTTTGACCGTAGGACGGACAGAAGATAGATAAGAAAGGAGGGGTGCATGAAGCTGCGTAGCCACAACAAGGCTTTGAACGCTTTATACAAACGATTACATCAAGAACTTCGTAACAAGAAGAAGAAATGAATGTGATATACATATGGTCCGATATAAGATATGGCGTAAAAGATTGACATTGACTCTAATCCGAAACTCCCAACCACGTCTACTTCCCTTCGGAGACCTGCTCCTCAGGCATTCTTTATTCAAGATCAATGTACTTGCCCTTTTTCATAGCCGCAATCCTCTTCGTGCGTCCAAACAGCCAGCCTAGCCCACCCTTGCGCTGTACTTGCCAGAAAGCAATTGCTAGAATGACAGCGGAACAGGCGAGGAGAGGGAAGGTCATCATTCGGCCGGTTTTCTAGACAAGGGATGTTAGCTTTAGTGTAATCCAGACTCGGTTCGGGGAAGTCTGGGATGACATACCAGATTTGAGCACGCCTTTCCAGCCCATTGTCCCTCCCTCTCATTGTACAGCTTATCCATCGTACACGCCCATGCCTCGCGCGTATAGAGCTTCCCATCGGTATCATAACTCCCGTTGACATATTTCACCTCCGTGGTGCTCTTCGCCTCAGGGTGCTGTCCTTGCACAATCTGCACATAAGCCAGGACGCCAATCTGGGCAAGCACATTCGCCAACGCAGGGAAAAACATCGCCCACCCCCAGATATTGTGCCTGCTCACATGGCGCACGACCGCGAGACCGATACCAAATAAAACAGAGCAGATGATAGATATGAAGGCTCCTGCTATAACTGCATCGTTTGTGCCCGAGAGGAGAGAGAAGGAAATAGTTTTTGTGGTATCGATGCCGGCCTTTATTTCTTTGGTGCCTAGGATGATATTGGGCATGTAGACTTTTTCGAAGATTATGGCAGCGACGCCAACCGGGATACCGAATATCAGGGCGCCCGCGCTGATGGCGAGGGTGGTGAGGGGATTGAAGTTATCCATTGTTGATTCGGTATATTATTGTGGGGACGTGGGTTGGTAGGAAATGCCAAGTACGTGAATAGGAAAATAACAAGGAAGAAAAAACCCTAGAAGACGAGAATGAATGAATGAAAGAATGAATGAGAACAGGACAGAACACAACAGCTAACAAATCCCAATGCTGATGGGAGCGCATACATATACGCATTCACCTGTTTCGCGACGTACGGCATAATATCGTTGCTGATTGGCCAAACGTTGGCAGGGGGCTGCACAGCGCCACTGAAACCACCGCCGCGACGCTTTCTCCGTCGACCCAACAGCCTCGAATTGCCTGAATTAGGACGCCCCGAAAGAGCATCGCAGAGCTGACGGGACCCTCCCACTACCCGGTGGCTAGTTTCCGATGGAGAGTCGTGGTCCGCTCCGATGAATATTCTCCGCAAAGTCGCGACACCGCGCCCAGGCTGTATTTGGGAGAGAACATGTCCAGCTTCGACTACGATAAACATCGGACCCCAATTATCATCCTGCTTACTCTAGAGAAAAGCTCTACTTTCATATTATCTTCAAAGGCGCAGCGGTAGGCTACAGTCTCAAAGCTGCGATTGTGCGAGAGCCTGCGGGATTCACTTCGTGACGAAGAGTGCGAAAAGCCAATGTTTGATGGCGAAGCTCCAGAACAGGGGTTATCACATATTCTAAGGGTTAGAGCGACGCTGTCGTTTCATTCCAGCGGACAGTAATCAATGCAAAGCAGAAACGACAATCTATTATCGTAATTATTGCGCTGCCAACGCTCCGGAGTCCGGTGCCGCTAGGTACGACCAATGCCGTGGACCCAAAGAGCTGACCACAACAGTGCAACAAATCCGTACGCCAGATCCGAATTGTTTTTGGGATACAGTTTCTGCCTTTTGGTACGTTTAGCGCATATTAGATGAGTAGGCAAGAGGTAGGTAGATCATGCGAATATCGACAGGTATTTTTTATGCATAATATTATCATCAACCACCACCGAAAATGAAGTTTGGAGTGGGAAGAAGAAAACCTAGACGTAAAGAGTAGGGAGGTCAAGAAATACGGCACTGAAGCAAGTCGAAAGGAGATAGCACGATCCCATCAGACCTTTTTGGAGGCAAGAAGCAATTATCTTTTACAGGAACACATACCTAATTTTAGAACGACACCAAAAGCGCAAATCCAAACCTACATTACTCTGTTATTATTAACAGAAAGCGGTGCGCGTTAGGGAATATGTCCTAATGGAAGCGGTAAGATATGGAACATGCGCTGCTATTTCGATGCCAGAGTTCCTTCTCAGGACGAAAATTACGATAACCAGATATGATACCACGCGACTGATATCGAGTTTGCTGGTCTCAACGATGAGTATAAACTTATTGAAAATAATGAATGCATGCTCGATATTACCCTAGCTTTATCCAGGAGCTTCAGAGGAGAAGGTCATTCGTAAAATAAGACACCTGTAAACCCATCTCTCGGAATGCCGCTCACTGTTCTATAGATTGACAAGAGGAGTTGTACCTGTGTATGTCTAATGTTCTTCGCCTTGTAGCTCGACCTTGGAAACTTTAGTCAAGCACTATCCGACAACATGCTAGATGACTTAAAGCCAACGACAAACTAATATAACTGCGGATAAACGATTATTCTTTGTTACGGAACTTTACTCCCAACTAACGCCGGGATATGATATGAATTCCCACACGGATGGTGACACGGTGACTAATAGTCTATATACAAGCTTGTTATAGTGTAGGGAGCTCATTTCACGTCTTTTGCGCTCTTCTTAGATAAATTAGAGGTGAATCTATTACAGGTTACCCCTATGTCAAGGTTAATGCAAAGAGAGAAGGGATCCGGAATGCGGTTTTGTGTGAACGAACGAGTAACAAGATCTATTAGTACGGAAGTGAGAGGATGATTATGTATATGGTAGAAGGAAAATTATTTTTAGTTCATGCACGTATTCAGTTGTAGGAGGAATCTATTCTTCTCGTATACTGGATCCGCTATAATTATATCGCTATGACACTAAGATTGCGACTCCTATGAATTCAACTCCTAATTTCTTATTGTATCAATTACACTGTGTAAGTACTGCTTGGGACTTAACATATATATTTCTTCATTTATGATCCTACAAATATGTAGCCTAAAGTCAAATATGCTATTTAATAAAGGTTCTATACGGAAAGCTTAGTTAATAAACTACACCTAGTGCTGCCTTACAGTAAAAATATCTATGATAGTTTTACTAAAGTATAATAGCTCTTAACAAGACTTGCTGTACTGAATTTAAGATAGGGGTAAATTTTGTCAGACCTAGTTGACGAGATAACTGAAAGGTACATTTTCAACCCACGGTACCGAACAGGCCACAGCTGTTTCTATTTGGGTTAGGATCGAAATGTAGTTGAGCTTTTCATATACACAAATCTGTTAGGAGACACTTGTAGGATGAACTTAATATACGAACGAAACATTATAAATTCCCCAACGTACAAAAGTTTCATATAACTTCAGCCTCTCATCTCCTCCACAGCTCCTCTAAAACCTTCCCTGTCATGTCTTCGTCCCCACTCTCCACCTTCCTCCTCTCATCTCGTCTCACAAACCACAAGATCAAGAATATCGACCCAAACTCCAACACAGATATCCCACTCATAATGCTAAATCCCAGATGAAATCTCGGTGCGTACTTCGACACGTCGAGTATTAGTACAGGAACCCATGCAATAAACGCCTGACCAAACGTTTGCGCGACCCCGATCACAATAGCCCGCTCCTCCATGTCCGCATGCATGATCTCAATGGCCCACGCATACAAAACCGGCCAGAAACCCCATGACGCGGCGTTGATTAGGTAGCCAAAGAAAGTGGCGCCGTAGTTTGGGTAGGCGGCTACGATAACCATTCCGATAAAGTTGAAAGTCTAACAGACCTTCGTAAGTTGAAGTTTACATTAGTAGGGAGAGGAAGATGCATACCGCTGGGATGATAAGGATCTGCCATCTTTTGTTCAAACCATCGGATAGCCATCCATACGACAATGTGAAGACTAGACCTGTTGCTTGCGCTGCTGTTGGAAAAAGGTTGATTTGGTAAACGGAGAAGCGCTTGAGGGATTTCAACCAGACAGCGAAGTAGTTGAGGGGTTGAGTCACCACGCAGTGACAACTATGTTTTGAATATTAGTCAAGAATGAAAACAAGTCCCTTGATATTTCGTTTAGGGCCGATTTTTGAAGCCAAAAAGACGGAAGAAAGATTTAAGAAACAATAGTGAGATCAAGGGAACTTACATTAGCGTAAAGGTAAGCACATAGAGCGGCCAATGAGTTGCAATACGCTTCAGCTTCTTCCAGCTCAGCTTCTCCGGTCTTCTCCTGTCCACACTATTCATTCTTTTGATATGCATCTCCGCTTCACCATCCGTCATCCAGCGTGCGCGGGTAGTATATGGGTTATCTGGCACGGCATAATATCCCCAAATAGGGCCCCAGATAGATATGACACCGCAAAGGATAAAGAGCCAGCGCCAACCAGGCATACCTGCGCGTCCGTCTAAGCCCCGATATATGGCGGCTTGTAGATATCCGCTAAACATGTTAGCAGCGTAAGACGCGCTGTAGAATATGGCAATGCGCTTGCTCAGTTCTGTGTCATTACAATTAACTATCAAACAACAGCAAAGTGTAGTGAGAGCATAATGGTCATTGAACATACCTCTTGGCGTATACCAACTCCCCATCAGCGTTAGTACCCCCACCGCAAACGGACTTTCCAACATTCCTAGTAGGAACCTCAGCGCAAAAACTGTCTTCACATTCGGTACTGCAGCAAAGCAAAATGTTAAAATACTCCACAGTAACTCCACCGTCGGCAGATAAACACTCGGCCGCACCGTGGTAAGCAGGAACTGCGACGGTACCTGTCCGACGAGGTATCCACAAGTGAAGAACGTAGCAAGGAGATTGTACTGGTTGCCTTTGAAGTTGAGATCCTCTTTCATGCCCGAGACATACGCGTTAGTGATGTTGGTTGAGTCGAGGAGGCGGATGAAGTAGCCAAAGGTTGCCCAGCTCCTATGAAGTGTTGTTAAATAATGTAGCTTCCGGAAGCGAATTTTAAAAAGGAATATGGGTAGGAGTGGGAGGAGTGTTGACGAACATGACATGCAGATCTAGTCTCTGCACCAACTTCCGCTCCTCTTTCGTTCTATACCCGCCGTCCCAGATCACTTCTCTTATTTTCTCCCATCGCGAGCGTGATACATGATCGATTGGTACATCCAGAGGGGTATTTTGTGTAATGGATACCGCAAGGGATTTAGACCGTTCTTTCGGGAATGCGACGTCAACTGCCATAATGCAATTGTCTTTGAACAGAAGAGAATGAGAAGCAAGACAATACGAGAGGGGAGAATAATATTCAATTGTAATTTGGACATTGGGAACCATTCAGTGTGCCGTATCGCGTTCCGAGTTTCGGGCGCTACTCGCAGGGGTGGAAGAACATGGAAGTATAGTACGAAATAACGACATTCACTCGAAAATCCACGGCAAAAAGCCCACTTTATGAATCATGAAGCATCGGAAATACTGCTTATGTCCAGTTCTCTTCGGAGCGAGTCGCTCACCTGAGCGTCCCTAGCGTGGCGTCGAAAGTTAAATTTTAGACCCATAAATTCTACAAAAGAGCCAGTATTTTTTGAGGAGCAAGCTATCTTAGTCCTAGCAAGTAAGGAAATGGTCCCAGTTCCGTGGCCCTGGTTCTGCCCACATTTATCAAGCACCCTCTAAGTAGTTCTCATACTTATATTTGCTCCCCACATGATCGTCTCGCAGCCTCTTCTGACCCGGTCCAAAGACTCGTTCTCTCAATGTTCCAGATTCCCCTTTCGCAGAGTACCGACCCCTCCTTCTGAGTTCCGGTACAAGAAAATCTACCAGGTCTTCAAAGCTTCCTGGACTCGTAACGTACCCGACCTATTGTCTATTAGCACTTGATTCAACTGTTCACAGGACAACTCACATTGAACCCATCTAGATCCGCGATTTCCATCCACTCTTCTAGCACATCAGCAACCTTCTGCGCAGAGCCAACAGGCACCGGCCCATTGCCCCCGATACTAATCGCTTTCCCGATATTTCTTGGAGTCCAGGCGGGGAGGTCATTGCCGTGATACTTGAGTGAATCCACGAGCGACTGCACGCGGCCGTCTACAGAAACATCGCCTGGCTTAATTTCGGTGTCTAGATCGTACTTACTTAGGTCAATTCCTGCGTTTCCAGAATAGAACGCCAGGCCACCCTCGACACTTGCGTATTCCAATGCTTTTTTATACTTGGCTTGGGCTTCCTCGTCGGTGCGCCCAATAACTGGCGTAATAATAGCAAAGATTTTGATGGATTGAGGGTCGCGACCAAGCGAGGCGGCTGTGGCTCTAATGTTTGCGACACGTGGGGCGAGTATGTGAGGAGAAAGCGCCGATACAAAGACACCTTCAGCATGTGTTGCAGCAAAAGCCATGCCCGCGCTACAATATATATCAGTTCAATCTCCTATGTGGGCTCATTAGGCTCATACTTACGAAGATGTGCCAGCCTGAAACAGAAAGGGTGTTCGCTGTGGTGAGGGATCGAGGATATGGGGCGCGTTGATCTTGAAGTACGTAGTTTCGTGCTTTATCCAACGGATGCGATTGAAGTCAGTGTAAATTTCATTTTCGTCGTCTTCCTTGAGGGCATCATCCGCCCACGAGGCTTCCCAAATTCTAAGCAACAGATATTAGCCTTTATAATTAAGTCGCCTAGAAAAATAATAGCCAGAAGCGCGTACTTATATAGGCATCGAAGGTAGTCATCCGCAGCTTCATATCTCTTGTCGTGCTCAACAAATGGCAGTCCAACCTATGCACGGTGTGAGAGAATATTCACAAAATACAGTTTCATTGTCCTCACTTACAGCGTCTGCTGCTGATTGCTTGAACGACGTTACTATGTTCCACCCAAATCGCCCTTTAGTCAAGTGATCCAGCGTAGAGAAGCGCTTAGCAATCACAAACGGAGACTCGTAGCTCGTGCTTGTCGTAATAGCAAACGAAAGGTTTTTGGTCACCGCTGCCATCGCTGACACTGGCTGTCAACCATCCGTCAGCTGAAAGAGACCTTTCTATGTGAAAGCGATTGAATTTACAATAGATGGGTCACCCATGGGGAACTGACAAGCAGTACGAACAGTAGGTTCAGCACTTCCCTTGTAAACATCGTGTTGTCCATATGTGTCAGCTAGAAAGAGCGAGGTGATGTCTCCACGCTCCAATAGCTGAGCAAGGTCGGTCCAGTAAGATAAATCCCGTCGCTTGTCTCTGGATCTATCATCTTTCCTTCTCCACTGCCCAAAGCTCAGATGGCTGGGAGTGAACATGTCGAAACCATTCAAGATAATGCGTTTTTGAGTGCCGGTGCTATTCGAAGTGCCACTATCGGCGGATTGTTCGGCCATCTTTTTCTTGAACTTCTCGTAACTGTGCGTGTAGTAAGAATTATCAACGTGCCAAGAGCAGATGAAATGAAAATATGTCTGTAGTTGAAGGAAAAGTGATAAGACGCTTTTTTCGGAATCAGATCGGAACGTAGACTAGGATGTGAAGATAGGAATGCGTTCATCTGCGCCCAGCCGGCAACTCGGAACTATAAACCCCACTAAGGCGCGCTGATATATTTTAAGACGATATCAACGACTCTCGGAGTGGTCGAGTGGAGGGGTGTTCGGTGACGATACTTGTCGCTTATGTGACGTGCTTTGAAGCTGCATGACTCGCTTGAGCTCAAACCCCAGTAGTGACACTAAGAAAGCTATCATCGACGAAACGCGTAACGCCGATGCAGTTGTTTTGATGCTACGTGCTGGAAAAACCTGGCGAGTATTGATAAGCTTGCGATGTCGGAAAAACGTTGCCAACAAGGTCCACAATGGCGACATGCATATATTGGCGCTGCCATACCTAGGTAGCACCAGCGTATACAAGAGCCGTAGTCGACATCTTAGAATAGACATACGAGTACAGCACCATGTCGTCCCGGTCTCGTTTGGAAGCCATTCGCGATCATCTGACTCCCGTATCTGCCACACCCTCAATCATTGTCGAAGACGAAGCTGAGGTTCCGCCGGTGGATCCAGCACCACAATTTCCTAGTAACATTAGAACGGTGTTTCCGCCACTGGAGCTGGAGGAGCATCCCATTGATGATATCCGGTCATTGCGGGTAATTGTCGTAGGCGGAGGAATTTCTGGTATCCTTTCAGCCATATTACTTCCGACAAAGGTACCAAAGATTAATTTGGTCATCTACGAAAGAGAGTCAGACATTGTAAGCGAGGAGATGAGACAGAAAATGATGTGTAAGCTGCTAACAGAGCCCGCAGGGCGGCGTTTGGCACACAAATATTTACCCCGGCGTTCGTTGCGATGTTCCTGCACATGCTTATCAGTCCACATTTGAGCCTCAAACAACATGGAGCACAGCGTATGCTGCTGGTGCAGAAATCAAGGCGTACTGGAAAGGGATCGTCGAAAAACACCAGTTGAACAAATACATTCGGTTGAATAGCCGGGTTACTAAAGCGGAGTGGTCTGAGGAGAAGGGAAAATGGCTCGTACGCGTAGAATCAGCTGATAGAGTGCACGAGGATAACGCCGATTTCCTCATCACAGCGACGGGCCATTTTAGTGAGCCAAGGTTGCCAGAATATCCGGGAATAAAGGAATATGACGGCCATTTGAGGCATAGCTCGAATTGGGACCCTAAATTTGATCCGTCTGGAAAAAGAATTGCTGTAATAGGGTGAGTGAATTGTTTTGCTCTCGGACGTACTGACATTCGCTGTAGGAACGGAGCGTCCGGACTGCAGGTCCTCCCACCTCTGCAAAAGGTAGCGGCCCATATCGATCACTACGCTCGAAATAAGACATGGGTGGCAGCGCCAATTGGGGGAGAGAATTTTGAGCACTTTGTGTCGGAGAGAATCGAAAAGGCCAGGACGAGCCCAGAGGAATACCTCAAGTTTCGCAAGGAGCTAGAGATTCAGCTGTTCAGTCGATTCGGGAGCATCTGGTACGCATATATTAGACGTGTACCTACCTTTGTACGATCATTTGCTAACAATTCTACAGTAAGCAACATCTCTATTTGTTATAACACGGCCTAAGTGGCAATCCATTTCGTCTCACTCGATGCCCGAAACACAAAATATCACCCTCTCGCGGATGAATGTCTACTAAGGGCCCACCACTAGTTGAGGGAGGTGAAAAAAATAAAACGGCACGGAAGACTATAACCAAGCTCATGTCAGAACGTCTGGGTAACCGCACAGACTTACTGAATGCGATCGTTCCGGACTTTGCCCCCAACTGTCGGCGATTGACTCCTGGGCCAGGATACTTGGAGGCGCTGACTGCAGAAAATGTTGACTATGTGACCTGTCCGATCGAAAGGTTTACACGGACCGGAATCCAAACCACTGACGGTAGGAGACTCGCTGATGCAGTTCTTCAGCCAAGCTAAAATTTAGAAGGAATTCATCG
This sequence comes from Melanomma pulvis-pyrius CBS 109.77, assembly GCA_010093585.1. Taxonomy (NCBI): domain Eukaryota; kingdom Fungi; phylum Ascomycota; class Dothideomycetes; order Pleosporales; family Melanommataceae; genus Melanomma; species Melanomma pulvis-pyrius. The sequence goes on from MU002186.1 coordinate 18,735, forward strand.
AGAAGTTGACGCAGTCATCTGCAGCACAGGCCACGGTGCGTAAATAGTACCACCCATCTCCATCAAATCAAAAGACTAAACTGACTATTCGTGGCTACGACTTAAGACATCAGCTTCTCTACAGCATTCCCTATCGTCGCTCACGGAATCAATCTCCAAACGGCGTGGCGTCCCGGGGGCAACCCAGGCTTTCCCGACTCCTATCTCAGCCTTGCGGCGCCAGGCTTTCCGAACTTACTGATACTGCTGGGACCAAATTCAACAGGACCAGCTGGAACTTTGTGCCATTCAGTAGAGAATACGATCACGTACTGCGCACGCGTTTTAAGAAAGGCCTCAAGGGAGGGCATCCGCAGCATGGCACCTTCGGTCGCAGCGACACGCGACTTTAGGGCATATTGTGAATCGTTCTTTCCCCGTACAGTAATGAGTGAGTACTGTAGCTCATGGTACAATGGTGGCATCAAGGGGGGGCGGATACATGGAACGTGGCCCGGAAGCGCTTCGCATCTCAACCTTGTTCGTCGAAATGCGCGGTGGGAAGACTGGGACTACACCTATCTAAATCCACAGGGAAACCGGTTCGCATGGCTCGGCAACGGCTGGACACAGAAGGACGTCGCAGCATCGACGGGAGAGGCAGATATCGGGGTCGATCTCACGCCCTGGCTGCAGGCTGAAGCGTTCAATGGAGGGGTCGACTTAAGGGAATATCATGAGCATTGGTGGGACCCGTGAAACTTATGATGCTGGTTGCTTGTAGTATCTGGAAGTGTAGCTCAAATGACAGTAGGAGGATGGAGACAGAGGAGACCTGGAGGCGGAGGATTGGTACGGCGTCGCTTACTAAAGATGAGGGTGCTATTTATTGGCTGAGGCGCACTGCCCAAGCAAGCAAGGAATTCACCCCGATGTACGCATTTCAAAACTAAGATGAGAGATTATGTTCCAGGTCTTATTCCGATCGCATTTATTACTGCGGAGCCCACATTCGCCACCCTAACGGGTTGTATGTTTGATGCCAAACACTGTCCTTGAACCCTGCATTATAGCTGCCTATCGTGAAGAGTTGCACCATGCTCAGCTTCTAGACTTGGCAGCTCAAATTATTGCTTAGGCTTGATAGTATTCATTTCATCTCGTCTCCTTCAAGACCTCGTCATTTCTACCCACCATACGCTTGGCCAACATAACAGCGCTTGAACACGATAGCGTTCCTCCCCGAATTACGAAGCCTGTACACTCACGGTAATGCGACCACTGAGAACACATAGGGCAAGTAACTTCGCCTTCGAGCCCGCTTCAACAAGCAAAACGACGTTTGAGGAATGGAATCCTCAGATGAGCGGCCGCAGCTTGATATCTTTGGAAGGCCCAGATTGTCAAGCCATAGTTAACCAACACGCGGAACGCCATCTTGGAGGGGTGGATAAGGGGTCTCGAGTGCAGCGAGGAATATCGAATAATAGTAAGATATGTAATTCTTGAAGACTTCCAAAAGGTTCAACTTGAGTAAAGCCCTGCTGTATCTGCCAGAGATGGGTTTGCCGACTTGGTGAAAAGGAATCACTCACACTCGAGAATATCGATCAGTAACAATGACTAGCCGAGCGATAAATATCAGACGAACCACAACATTCTGCTAACACGACCGGCGAAAATGAAACTACGAAGACAGGACAGTAGAATGTGTCATTTTATGGAGCTTTCAATACAACAACCTTGTCTAAGCCGCTTTAACATAGTCTTCCTTTTCTTCTTCTCGGCCGATATAATCCTTCGTCGCGTCCCAAACCTCAAATTTGAAACTCGATCCAGGATGCGAATCGTCCAATCTCGAGGCTCCCGCTTTCCCATTCAAATTCTCTCTCGCCGTTCCCCCAGGAACCGGATACCCGCCATCACCCAACCATCCTCTCTTCTTCAACTCTGGAAGCAGAAACTCGACCACATCTTCCCACGCTTGTGGCACCGCCACATGACCAATCTAGTTTTGTCAGTCCTCTCGCCGGAAAAGGGTATGTGCGGCTTGGTTGCTTACATTAAACCCATCAACATCCGCCTGTGTAATCCACTCCTCTATTCGATCCGCAATCGTCTTCCCGCTGCCAACATAAAAGTTTCCACTCCCCCCAATCGTCTGATACTGTCCTAGAATGCGGGGTGTCCAACTCGTATACCCCCTCGGTCTTGCAACGAGGCGCTCACGCTGGCCTGGGGCAAATCTTTCCAGTCTTGGATCATTAAGATCCGTCGGAAACTCTTCATCTAAACCAAACTGGCTAACGTCAATTCCGGAGATTCCTGCGAAGAGTGCCAGGCCACCTTCGGGTATTGCATGTTGACGGTGATGCTCCAACTTCGCCTGTGCTTCTTCATCCGTCGCGGCTATGATAGGTGTGAACTGGATGAAAAACTTAATCCCATCCGGATCCCTCCCTTGCTCTTTCGCCAGCTCCCTTGTTTTCGCAATCTTCCCAGCTACGATCGCAGGATTCATTCCACCCATGAAAATACATTCGGCATGCTTAGCGCCGAACTTCGCACCTGCAGGCGACATACCTGCCTGGAAAATAACTGGCGTGCGCTGCGGTGATGGATCGACTTGGTGGGCAGACTCTGATTTGAAGAATTGGCCGTGATGCACAATTTTCCGGACTTTACTTGGATCAGCGAAGATTCCGTTCGCAGTGTCTTTGACCACTGCGTCGTCGGCCCAAGACCCTTCCCACAGCCTGCTCAGTTAGTCTCTATTTCGGCTGGTTTTAGATGGGAGGAGAGGGTGAGGTCAGACATACTTGTACATCAAACTTAGATACTCGTCTGCGATCTCATATCTCAGATCGTGCTCAGGCAGTTTCTCCATCCCCATAGCGCGCGCGGCGTTGTCGCTCCATGAGGTTACTACATTCCATGCTATCCGGCCGTTCGTCACATGGTCAAGGGTTGAAAAGCGTTTTGCTAGGATGAACGGAGGCTCGAAAGTTGTACACGCTGTGATGCCGAAGGCCACGGATTTGGTTACTGCGGCCATGGCGCACACGATCTATCACTCATCAACATTTATCATCTGGTTTTGTATGGTTAAAATCGGGGGATGAAGCTTACGACGAATGGATCATACAGTGGCCATTGGCTTCCTGCTCGGATGGCTGGGGCATGTGAACCCGTGTATACGTCGTGTGAGCCGAAGTTATCAGCTATCAACGCATCTGTTAGTCTTTGCTTACTTCTCCGCGTACAAACCACATACCCAAGAACAGCGCATTAAACCCATTCCTATCGAGCAACTTCGCTAGATGAATCCAATAGTCCAGTCTATTCTTTGTCTGGCTTTTATCTACTGGATTCCGCCATTGACCCGCACTTTTGACGTCTCAGTTAGTTCTCATTTCCATGGGGGAGGGCATAGCAGCAAGGTCCTATGCTCGCTTACCTAATATGCCCGATACCATTCATGTCGAATGCGTTGAGCAAGATGCGCTTCTTGCTGCCATCGGGCTTGTATCCATATTTCTGGGGCGTGGCGGCAGTCCCTTGGAGGACGTTCAAGGGCGTATTAGCTGCAGGAGAATCAGCGGATGACATGGTGGCTCTCTGAAGTAATGGAAGCTGTTTTCGGTTCCTAAGTAGGGGAAATAGAACCAAGATACAAGGACAATGTTGAAATAAGGGAGCAGTTTTTCGACAATGACAAAATTATCTATTATCCGCGCACATCTGTCCTGAAGTCTGTTCTGTCATCTATTACTATAGTTCAAGTGTTCATAGTTCGATGGTTCCGAGAATCGGAACGCGACACGTATTCGCCATCCAGAGTGTTTATTGCAACTGTAGACCACCGCACGCTAGTCACATTACTCCACCTGCGCATTGGCACCCCAAATACAAAACGGAGATAACCGCAGAGCGATGCAAACACTTTCGAATTCTGTCGCTTGATTTAGGCGTTGATGATGTGGGTTGATTCTTGGCTTGGAGAGCGTCTTGGAGAAGCTAGTGTGTTAGATGTCCTAAATACAGGGTTTCTAATGATGTTTTTGTAGGGGACTACAATATCTACATATTGTATTTGCATCTTTTGTGTCGGCGGCATTGAATGTCTAAACTGTATAAACTTTTGGAAGTTTAAAGCGAGAACTCCTAGTGTCAACCCTCGAGAAACGATACCAGTGACCTCGCATCAATGTATGTTGGATTTCCATATCAATTCATTACCCTTCAATACGTCAACCTATATTGTTTCAAAATCTGTCAATCTCCACCACTCAACGCTAGCTACCTACGCAACAATACCACAGAAAATGGTCACACAAATTGGTGAAAAGGTGTCCCTAACTGATAAGAAAAATATAGAAGATATAAAGACCTACGAGACAGTGCACGGCTGGATCTGCTGCAAGTGTAACTACTTGCCTGTCCTACATTCTCACAGCCGAAACTTAGCCTAATCAACAACAGGCGACAAGCCAAACACAAATTAGCCGGAGCTTCTCTCCGGATGTTTGAGATGCAAACACGCGAAGTGCAACAAGTGCAAGAAGCTCGTTCGAGGAAGCAGTTGGGCGATTCGAGTCTCTGGGAATAAATTCGAGGAATGCTCTCCTCCTGATGGCCATCCATTGAGGCGTCAGAGTAAATTGGCTGCATGCGAGTTTCCGGCTTTGGCTTGAATACTCCGTTCAGTTTCTCTTGGGATAGTGTTGTGTTTGAATTTTGTTCTCTTCTTGTATATATCTTTTCTAGATTTTTCCTTTTTTCTTTGTTGTTCGTACCTTCTTTTAGTTATCAGACTTTTAGATGTGGACTCTTTGAATAGACTCTTTATATAGGCCCTCTTCTCTTCATACCTCCTGTTTTATGGATTTGAGGGGTTTGTTTGCTACATATTCAGGCTGCTTTCTGGATAGTGCACTTTAATGATTAGATTCATAAATATTGATTCATTAAGCACATACTTATGTCAGACAAACTCCTCTTGTAAATGTTATTATCTTGTCTCTGTGCTAGTATAAAACTGGTGTTCATTGAGGTTTTGTAAGTGCTGTTCTACGAATTATGCATTTGATAAGTTGACGATCGTGGAAAGTAATATATGAACACGCAGAAGTCTTCGTCCGGATGCAAACAGTTGTTTGACTAAACTCCCCGACAGGAGCGAGAACGAGGGCGTGATATAAAAGTACTCGAAAAAATAGAAGACAAGCTATGATGAATGGAGAGCCATACTATTGTAGGGAACTTCTAAGCCTCTAAAAATGTAGGAAGGAGTTCAATTGTGGCGAGGTAAGAGAATCTAATAGAAATACTAGAGCGAGGGTCTATACATCAAACGTAGGCATCAGGTATTGAATAGGACATTATAAACCGTATTAGAAAAGAGCAAATGGTATTATAAACGCCGCCCAATGCAAACCCTCAACCTAGCCCATAAACTAATAAAACTCGCAATCATTACTTTCAAACTCAACAACCCTCAATATTATTAGCACACCCCCGCGGGCACCACAAAGCTCCCCGTCCTTGTCCTCGATGCGAATATAGCCCCCTCCCCGAGCCCTCTCTTCGCAAACGCGGTCCAAATCTCACACGCATTCTCCCCATCCGTAAGCGCCTTATCCGCATCCAGGATCGCATCCCTAGCCGTCACAAAGTTTGGGTTACACGGCTGCAGCGCCATGCCATCTATCACCAACTTCATCGCCAGGAACTTTCCATCAGTCGGCACACCATTCTCGAGGTCAGGGGTCCCGGCGTCGTTCTTGCCGTGCTTGTCGATCAGATTCCAGAGAACCTCGTATAGCATGGTAGCCCAGACGGTGCCGATGGCGTGAACATCGGCGCTGGGTGCTATGGCGTTAACATCGGTGTATACATGCGGGTTAGTGGTCAAGTCGGTCGAGTATAGGTAGCGGCGGATACCGGCCGGGTCCGCAAACGCCCAAGCTGCCATGGCGTAGTTCGTGGCGCGCGTGTCAGCGGGTTTGAGGCGAATGGCAGTCGCCATGAAGTCGCCCCAGCCCTCACCCATGCCGCCGGCTTCCACAGTGTTGAGACAGTTTGAGTTTGCGGGGCCGCCCGTCAGGCGGGTGGAGACGCCATGCGTGTACTCGTGGATGATGATGCCGGCGTCGAACGCGGTGTCGCGCATGGGGACTGAGCCCGTGGTGATGCCCATTTGCATGACGCCTGGTTGGCCGTCGGGAGGCGTGGTGAAGAAGGCATTATCGGTTGCGCTGCCGTCTTGGGCTTGCAGGACGACGAAGTCGTTCCCTACACCTCCTCCTCCGTTGTTGTTGAACTCGAAATTGCCCGCCTTCTCAATAAAGCCAAGTTTATATAGAACGTCGTGATACACGTTTGCCGTATAAAAGACTTGAGTCACCGAGGCATTGGCGTAGGCCTCGTAATTGGTTTCGTTGAGGGAGAAGGGATACTCAAATTTGAGATCTGGTGCGTTCGGGCGCGGGTTGTCGAGGTAGTCGTCCATACCTGAGGGGTTTATTTGGGCAATACCGTTGTTGCCTTCGGTTACGGTGAAGTTCTCTACGCCATTGCTTTGCCAGCCGAATTCGGAGGAGGAAAGATCGAAGGGGTCGGTGAGTATGGCACGGGAGGTTTCGGTGGGATCGGCGAAGCCCCAGGGACTGAGATTTGTTAGTGATATTCACAAGTTACTTGAGATAGGGAGCTCATTACAAGACTTGGTATGTAGCGGCAGCCGTGTAGTCTACAACAGCATGTACCTTCTCGCCGGTCTCAGCATCGACGTAGGTAAGAAGCCAGTTGGTCAGGATATTTGTCTCGACTCTCCACGTGAGTGAAAGCTTGCCATCGGCAGTTTGGAGATAAACGAGGCGCGCTTCTGGTTCTCCGAAGACCCCGGTAGATTCTTTGATGCTATATGTCTCGAGTCCCTCCTTGGCCTCTGCGATTGCCTGTTCGCAGGAGATTGGAAGGCTGAGGGCTTCAACTGCTGCTTTGAACGCGACGGCTGGGTCGGCTTTCTCTGCCTTCTCTAGATCCTCTGGAGAGGGAATATCTCCCTTGAAAAAGGAGTTGCCATATGAGAACACTAGACCATCACGTCCGATCTGCGCCAAGTTAGCGAGTGATTCAAGAGGTTATCAGGTCTTTGTGGATAAACTCACATTGACATTAAAGTCCGCATTGTCGACAACGAGGTCATTGACCGTTTGCTTGAAGTTAAAATGCGCCACGCCATTATCTCCAACATAGTGGTCATTGATCACATTGAACGTTGCTCCTGGTACTGTCGTCTTGACCAGCTCCGTCGCAGTATCCAGAGCGTCTACCCTCTTGACAAGAGAATTCAGAGACGCATCCAATCCAACAACCTTTGCATTCACGTACTCCGTGCCCAAGGCTACATCAGAATACCGCAAGCCATTGACGTCGACGGTGCGCTTCTTGAGGCCTCGTGGGGCATGTGGTCGGGCATGTGGGTGAGCGGTGACGCTGGGAAGTGCCAAAGACGCTAGACTCGCATAGAGAAGAGTCCTCATTCTGAAAATTGTGAAATGGAACGCGATGTAAAGGGGAAACTGGATGAGATACTCCAACCACCATGGACCTATCTCTTCTACTTATACCTCTACGGCATGATATCTCTCTATATAGCTCACGCCGCCCGCCGCTGCCGGTCGATTGACTGACTACGAAACGCTATCACCATCTTACACGCGTCCGCGCTCACCACCACGACTCAGCCCTCATGGGCTGCCTATCCAGGCACTGCTCCATGGTGAACGAGTTCCAGGGTTCACGATCACGGGCAGTCGCGTCGCATATCCCAGCGTGGATTAGGAAAGTAGGTTTCCGGACCCTGGGTGGACAATGTCTGGGCACTATAAGATGTGGAGTGCCTCGCTTGGCGGGACGGATCGTAATCCTTGACCTTCCCAATTCGTAGCCACCGTTTCATGCGTAAGATTGTACCTGATAATCTTTGGACGGGATCGGTAGATTCGGACTTAAACGATGGAGAGCGTAGGTCGATGCCCAAAGAGATCTATAGAACGATTAAGCAATGGTGATTTGGCGCTTAAATAAAATTATCAGTATTAGTACCGTACTTTGTGTAAGGCGCTTTTGACTGGCCCAAAGATAAGATACAGGGCGCGAGGCTGTGCCACCGCCAACATCTCTAGGCCGTATAAAGTATCTGTCTATACTTGCATCATAAATCCTTCCTGCCAACCTCAATACCTATTGGTCTACCGTGCAAATTGTCTTGAAGAAAGCATGCGAGAAAGCCTGCGCATGGTTACAAACTGACACTACGCAGAGCCGTTGATTGGGCGGTGGCTTATCTGCAGCAGTTTTCTTGGTATTAAGATTTGCCACTGGTAATCCGACCGCGCCGCCTCAGGCACGTTCGGCCCCAACATCACGACCAGAATGTGGAAATGATTCAGATGCCTGCGATTAGAAACCAAGGTCTTGAGATGGGACTAGTTGAATCCATAAGGATGGTGGGTGGTCGACAGAGGGAATGACAGCTCAGAATTCAGAAACAAAAACCGTGGTGCCAAGAACATTACATAACTCACGTCATTCACCCTCACCTTTTCTATCCAAGGACAGTCCACTAGAGTTCGACAATATCTAAGCCTCACTGCCATCCTTTCTTGATGGAAGCTTGTGGCAACCCTTTTTGGTAGGAGAAGAAATTATGATAGGCCTTGGTGCGAGGGATCAACTACGCCACACGCTCGTTCATCAGCACTCAATTCACTCCATGACATAACTTGTAACAGAGCCATCCTTGGCGAAACATTTCATGGGGCTGCGTTCGGACTCGCTAGTGCGTTATAACGAGCACTCGCACGAGCGACCAACTACGCCACACGACTTTCATCAACAATCCACTCCACTCACTCCATACCACATTTGCAGAGCCATCCTTGGCGAAACCTTCTGACAACAACATTGGGGCAGCGTATGAATACAATGCTGCGCTATAACAAGCCCCGCACGAGAAGACAGATGACAACGCCACCCTCTCGCTGCACTATGAACCTTGGAGTAGGACGCCTAAACGAGCTCTCTCAAACAGCATTAGCATTCAGATATTCCGTTGTTAGCCCGACGGCCTGTGTAACCTTCCGGGCCAAGTCAGAACATGCATATGTACCTTTCTTTTTGGAATTTGATAAGCAAGATTAATCTCATTCGAAGTTTCCCGATGGAGAGATTTATAAAGGTAGTGATATTCGGTCCTGTGTACCAGCAGAGAACTTTGTATCTATGTACTTCTGAACATGAATTCAACACATCATGTCAACTAGACTCAATTTCCATCTCCACGTCCGTATCTTCCTGATTCATATGCCTCATACTATCCACATCGCTTCCCTCCCCTGTTATCTTTTCCAACACCAAAAGATTCCCCGACACCCTCACCCCACTCTCATTCAACTCTTTCTTAATAACTCGCTGATATTTCCCCTTCAAGTACTTCGCAGTAAGCGGAAAAAGCTGCTTACTCGTCTCCTTCTCGTTAACGTAATCCGACAACTGCTCACTCCCTTTCTCTTCCATCTTCCGCATCGCAATCGCTGTCCGGAGATACAGGAGTCCCACGTCTTTTGCACCGACGAATTCGGTGAGGAAACCTTCAAACTCGGATTCCCTGGGTTCGCGCATGATGCGGATGCTGCGGATGCCCCAGAATGCGGCTTCTTCCCACTGTTGGAGCTTTAAGTAGGTTTTCACTGCGCGGGACACGAGCTTGATGCGAAGGATGATGCGCACTGTAGTTCCAGTTTGCCCGGCGAATCGTCCGGCCTCGATGACGTCGTGGAAGAAAGGGTCGCCCAGAACACGACGCGTGCGCCCTGTGATTATGATGTGAATGGAGCGAAACGCTTGGATGTAGAGCTCGAGTGCCTGGTCTGCATTGCCCTCAGCGAGCTCACAGTCCCCAGATTCCATGAACTCGGCGCAATCTTCGCAGCACTTTTGCACTGTATCGTTGGGCTTTGCCATGAGCTCTAACAGCTCTTGTTTCACCCTTTCGTCGTACCCATTTATTTCGATTTCCCATAGGCCCTTTACTTTCTCAAACGGAAGCAGGAGCCGCCTCTGCAAGGATAGTGGTATGGGCTTCGGGTTCGCGTGGAAGTATGGGTCCTGTAGGAGAAAGTTTGTACAAAGGTTGTCGTTGAGGTCTGGGTAGCTCAGCGCCGAGTAGAACCACACCTGGCAGAACAAGTGCAGATCATCCAGCAGCACAACAATAACATGTTCTGCGCGGCCACTGTGGACCGGCGCCGAGATCTCGACCAACTGATGGTATCTTCGAAACTTCTTCCCGTTTAGGCCGGCAGCCACAATAGGTACTAGGCCATCTTGTGAGATATGATTTACTATCTGCTGTCAGCTACCGCCCTGTGCCGAACGAACCCCAGCGAACGATTCAGGGTCCGAGGTTCTTTGACGTACCTGCTGTAGGCCACGGAGTATCGATGCGCACGAAGACATTTTCGCGCCGGAACACGTTCTCAGCTTCGGAGTAGACCTGCTTGTTTACGCGGTAGAGGTCGAATTCGAAGCGGTATTGTCCCCCACCAAATTCGCCGTCAACAAGGCGAGATGCGGGGTTGAAATATAGCGAGTATACTGCTTCGCGCAATTCAAGCGGTAAGCGGAGGAATGGGAATGCGGCGGACATAGTGAGGCGAGAGCAATGCGGAAGGGGTGAGGTGTGAGCAAGACGAAGACAGAGTGTGAAGTGTGTTGGGGAACGGAATGATGATGTGAGGTCAATGGACTAGCCCAAAGAGGAACGTTCCGAGGCCTCAAGAAACTCGAAATTGATGCAAAAACAAATACAATAATATTCTATCTAGGTTCGTGACGTGTATCTTGTCTGCAGGAGGATATGGTTTATTCAATTCCGTGTATAATACATTTATCTCAATAATGCAGCCTGCCACCCCGTTGTCCATGCAACCTTCTTATACCAAGAGTGGAAACGACATCGTGTTTTTACAGCCAAACGCCTGTACTATTTTCCGTGGGCCCGAAACAAGCTGTGCAAGATTGCTTATTTCTTCTCCGACGAACCGCCAGTTCCCAGCCAACTAAATGCGCTGCTCTTCATGCTCTTCATCTGCTCCTCTTGAAATTTCTTCTCTTCCTCGGCCATCTCCCGAAGCCACTTTTCGCCGTTCTCGCGAATCTCCTTGTCCATGGCTTCGTAGTTCTTTTGGCCGATCTCGCGATATAGATCGCTCATCATTTTCCCCTGTGCGAGACCCTCGGAGACATTCGTCCCGTCACTCAGGATCATTCCACCTTGCTTGCCAATGCCCAGGGAGCCCATGACGGCTCCGCCAATACTGTGTCGAGGCTTCTTTGCTTTTTCCGCCGCCAGATTTTTGTTGAATTCTTCCCTCATCTTTGCTTCTCTTCGCGCGAACTCGGTGGGGATGTCTTTTCCATCGAAGGATTTGATGGCTTGGCGCACGTCCATGCCACCTCCCTGCGACAGCATGGCAAGATATTCGAGGAATGGTATCAAGGCCACAAGGCCCTTGTCACCAGGCTGTCCTTTCCACTTTGGAAGCACAATTGCGTTCTCTGTCTGCAGCTTCACGTGGGCGGGGTTGGTATCGATGATGATAGTCTTGGAGAGGTCGCGGTTCAGACATGAGAGATCCTAATGCAATCAGCACTGTTCGATACATTGTTGAGTTTGCAACCCTACCTTGACGTACTCGCCCTTCTCATAGCGCGTGGCTTCGCGGAACAGCGGCCACATGACAATGCGGAAGGGGTCGAGCTTCCGGATGATGGGATCGGCGTCCATGGATTTGACCGACGTGAAAATAACAAGCTCGTAGTACTGGCTGAGGTATCGCAGGAAGTAGTCCAAACCAGGCCGCTTGGCAGTGCGCCACCCTGTCTTGGTGGTCCATTCCGAGTGTATTAGCAAATCCTCCAAGCTGAGGACCAAGGTCAGAGGCGGGGCTTGATCTCCCAACGCCGACTTGTCTGGAAGCAGCTTCGGGAATGTGGGCTCGGTGTAGTACCCCATCTGGCTGTTGATGCGCGCGCGAGCGCGGTTGTACATGAGGCCAAACCCCCAGCCCGAGGGAGCTTCTAGGTTTGCCCTTTCCTCCTCTTCGTTTTCCCAGTTCCTGCCCATGTATACAGCACCCAAGGTCCCGGTTGCGAGAGCAATGAGATAGGACCAATTGGCGACGCGGTTGCGCCGCCTGTCGGTGCTCGTTTCGAAGGCCGATTTTGGTAGCTCTCCACCCCCGCGCCCACCCCCACCTCCAGCAGCGGGCTCTTTTTCTGGATCCTCGGTGATGTTGTTGGGATCGTGCTCATGTGTCTTGGGTTTCGCCTCCGCCCCGCCGAATTCGGCGCCAAAAGTGGAGGGAATCCCTTGTCGAAGGTCGGGGAGAGGGTTATGTGGCTGCGCAGGGGCGTCCGAGGATGCCCTCTCTGTTTCTGGCGCCGTGTCGCGCTCCGGTGTGGCGGCGGCATCAAACTCGGGCTGTTCGGCGGGGTGAACAGGATTCGGCTGTGATTTATTGGCTTCGTTGAACTTGATGGGATCCGATCGCTTCCACGTGCTATCTTTGCCCTGATTCTGCGGTTGTCGGCTGCTGTTGCTGGCGTATGAGCGCGTGGTGGTCCATTGTGATGTCGAGGCTAACTGGGCTGTTCGCGGGACGGCGAGGGCAGGGCGGGCGCGCAAAGTGCGGAGCGCTGCCCGGGAGAGCATCGTGGGGGTGGGGTCGAGACCGAAACTGCAGGTTAAAAGAGAATGCCACTCAGTAAGGATGCATTGACAAGGAGGAGGAGGAGAAGGAAGAGGAGAAGGAGGAGGAAGAG
>MU002187.1:0-31579 GCA_010093585.1 Melanomma pulvis-pyrius CBS 109.77
GGAGGGATGGGGATTGTGGTTTGAGATGGGGGGCAGTGGAGGTGTGTGTGTATTGTTTTGATTGTGTGTGTGTGTGGGTTTGAAGGTTGCGATGGTTGTGCTTGTGGTTTTCTTGGTGTCTGGCATATTGCTGTGCTCGGTGATAGTGATCATCTTAAGATCGCTGGGTTGAGGTATCCCCGAGATCCTTTCTGCACGTTGAATTGCACTCTTGTTTCTGCACCGGAGGTTTTTCGAATTGTCGCTCTGTTCGGCCGCGTGGCGTTCTCGTCCTGGTGTTTCAGTCAGTTTGATTTCTCCTTCGCATCCATTTGCTCGGCTGGTCTCGATCCCTTTCGTGCTCCTATTTGTTCAGTGAAGGTAGTTGGTCGTTTCGGAAGTTGGGCACTGTGAAGTGATGTCCGTGTGTTCTTCGCATGGTGATTGCAATTCCCGGGTTGTAAGAGCGTAGCGTGGTCGTTACCAAGATGCTTGCTTTAGCGAGGAAATAGATGTCGGGTTTCGTAGGTCATGTCTTCTATTCAGTGCAGCATTGAAATTTGTCCACTCAAGTTCCCTAGATTGGCCGAAAGGTTTCCTGATAGATGTGCGGATGCTGTGGAGAAATCTGATGGCGAGAGTATGTCAATGTAGCACGTGCTGTGGGATAACGAGGAGAGATACAAGTTCCAATGCCGCCAAATCTCGTTCATAAAGTCGCTACTGCTAGTTGTACAGACCATGCCCAGTATATGATACAGTGTAGCGCACAAAGCGTGAGTAGAGTGATATAACGCCGACCGCCGCCCCACCTGGCTGACGGGATATGCAGCCGAACCAAAAGCACATTCAGGTCCCCAATTCCGCTCCTTCCTCTTTTATACATTATAGACAGATCAAGTCGAAATTTTGAGTAGAGATATCATGCCACCGCGAGCCCGCCGCTGGATGGTTCGCTGCCCGCAGGAGGAGGCATGGGAGGGCTATCGAGCCGCGTGTTCTCCGCCGTCATCCTGTTGAAACCGATTCCGACGCCTTCAATGACTGCTAGCAATACTGCACATGATATCGCGCCATTCCGCATGGATCGAATGCCTCCTCTTACTGCGAGCGAGCCGCCGGTGCAAAAACCCGCAATGATGGCGTTCCACGGGTCCTCCTTCTTGCGTATGCCCTTTACCGCGCAATCATAGGTATTGAAGAGGCCGCCCCACACGCCGAAGTTGCCGCCGAGGACCGGTGCGCGGGCTTTGATGGCTGTGAGGGCGCCGATGCGTCGTTCGCCGTAGGGAGAGTTGCGGAACTGTGGTTGGGGTTACGAGGGTCGCGCGGGGGAGATCGCAAGATGCTTACGCCTTTGATTCCGTGCCATACGGCGCCTCCTACAGCCTACGGAATGCGTCAGTAGGTTCTATGCCTTGGAGGGGAGGAGAAATTTGGAGACGCACCCCCATGGCGAAAGCACCGCCGAAGTCATTGAGAATCACCCAAGGGCACGGGTCGCGGGAATGATCCATATTTGGCTCCAGAGATTGTAAAATGCGGTAGAGGAGTAGAGGAGTAGGGAAGTGTCGAATGTGCTCAAGAGACGCTGGCTGGAGGTTTGGGCGTGATGATGCGCTTCAACTTTTTTCACGACATCCTTGTCGGCCTTGGCGTCCGACCACCTCCGAGGTCGCCCTCATCTTTTGCTCCATTTATCCATTCATCAATCCATCTATCACAAAGCATCTTGGTATTGTTCACTTCAGACCATTGGAATGAAAATCTGGTCTGTAGCTGAGAAGCTACTTTTATGAGATTGTGTTCAAACACAATTGGGAGCGCCTGCACCCCATATCTCTTCATGTAGCCTTCAAGGCTAAGACTCGATTTCCAAGATTATCGTCATAGATTCCATCAAGCATATCTAGGACGGAATTTTGTTATGGCCGTGGGCGACAAGGTGTGCTCAAAATCGTGCACCAAGAAGTGACCGGTCACATACTTCTCACGGGAACGAATAGGCGATGAGTATTGAGGGGACTTCTCCTGATGAAACACGGCTGCAGCCACTTCCAGGCAGCCATCTGCAAAGTGAGCATACAGAAGTATGGCTTGTGAGACTCAACAGAACAGCCAGACTTATTGTGAGCAAACATCACTCAATCTCACTTTTCTTGGCGTTGACATATCCAACTCTCCCTCTCTTCCTCTCACCTTTCTGGGCTTTCTTCCGTCTTCTATCTCCTTCTGTCCTACAAAGCTACATGTATGACTCATTTATCCCTTAACTGTGCATGATGGCGTTGTTGACTCCCGGCTTACTTTGGGATTCCCTTCCTGATGTACGACGAAACGAAAGATTTGGAGGGGGCAGGTCTCCAGTACCCAGATTTATGAGCAAGATATCTCTTTGCCCCGGACTTCTGTGTCATTTTACAGCATCTGCGTTCGAGTGCAGGGAACCCTGCTCCACCAGCCTCCGGGTACGGGCTTTGACTAGTGATGAGGCTAGAGGTATAAAACCGCTCGCCTCCGCTCCTTTCACCTCACCGTCAACGAGAACCGCTCTCTCCAATCTTTCGTTGGCGGCCCCACCTTTTGTTCTCCACTTGCCAATCCTCTTAGTTAACTTCACTTGCCAATCCTCTTGGTTAACTTCACTTGCCAATCCTCTTGGTTAACTTCACTTGCCAATCCTCCTCCCTCAACCACCTTCTGGCAACAGTCCGACTTGTGCCTCCCCACGTGTTGGCCACCCGCTCGCCATCATGGCCGGACCCACTAGAAAGAAAGCCGTCCTGCGATCTAACGCTGAACCGGGCATAACTGTACCGGATAACACAGATCAAAGCACAACGGAAGTTGCCCAAGTCAGCCAGAACATGGTGCCGTTGAGCATCCGCGCAGATAATGGTAAGCAGACTTTGGTTCTTTCCCTACGTCTAAGCAACAGTTTCCAAAAACTAACAATGTACTTCAGTCTTTCTCAGTACCTCAAGCACGGCCGCTAGTGATGAGGTTGATCCTCTCGGCGAAGGGGTCAAGGACTTGATCACCACCATGAATGAGCTAGAAAAGCTTGGCCTAGGAAACCTCAATATTCCCTTGGCAAAATGTGTTGTTTGCGGTAAGTTGCTTGTCGTCTGGTGCCTTAACTATGCTCACGTATCCACTTTAGGAGATCAATCCGCTGGGAAGTCATCCGTGATTGAGGCCATCTCCGGCATCAAGGTTCCGCGCGCTGGTGGCACTTGCACAAGGTGTCCTATGTTCGTGCAGATGGCTTGCACTACCAACGAATCTGGTTGGGAAGCTAAAGTCTTCCTCCGCAAAACATATTACTACATCCCAAGCGATCGCAAGTCCTGGGATAAGTCATTCCCGCAATGGCAGGAGAAGACCCCATTCGAAGAGGTGCTCTTTTGTCAGACTACGAACAAGAACGAGCTAGGGAGCATCATTCATAGAGGTCAGTTGGCCATCCTTAACCCTGGAGCAGATCAAGCGCGCTATGTTCCTGGGGCGGATGAGACTCTTGATGAATCTAGACAAGCAGAATTCAGTCCGAACGTTGTCTGTGTTTACATCACGGCACCCAGGCTACCAAATCTGTCTTTCTACGACCTTCCTGGTGTTATCATTGCTCGCGGCAACAAGAACAAGGAGATGTTGAAGAAGTTCATCGATAATCTAGTCGCGAAGTACATCCAGGATGATTACGCCCTAGTGCTCTTAACGTCTTCCCTGGAAATTGATTGGGATATTGCGTCCAACGCGGCAGATCTTGTCAGCAAGACTAATGCCACCAGTCGTTGCGTCGGTTAGTAAATCTAGATCTGAACAATGAAGTTATATGCTAATATGTCGGCCTAGGTGTCCTCACGAAGCCCGACAGAATCGACAACGAATCCAGATGGGACGACATCAACAAAGCGCTCAGTGGGGAAGCGGACCTCCTTGGGTATGGCTACTTCGTAGTCAAGCAACCCTCGCAAAAGGATATAGACGAAAACATCTCTCATCTTGAGGCTCGGCAGGCGGAAGAGTTCTTCTTTGATCATCAGCGGCCTTGGGCTGGGAAGTTGAGTGCTTACCGGGAGAGATTTGGAACTCGGAATCTTCAGACTGCCTTGTCCAAAACTCTCGCTGCTATGAGCCTTCGAGCTTTGCCAACTATTGAGGAGAAGATCGAAAAGCAACTTCAGAGCATTAATGCCGAACTTGATACAATTCCCCGACCTCCAACACAAGGCGCTACGGGCATTGTCCGTGATCTACTCAAAGGGTTCACAGGCACTGTTCGCAAAGAGATGCGCTCTAAGGTGGGGCCTGATAATTGGAGGAATATCTGGGATCGCCTTCGCACAGATCTCGACAATGAGCTTCAAAGCTTATCACCTAGGCTGCAAGTTCATGGAGATTTAGACCAGGATTCTTTCCATAACGAAGGTCCGGAAATGATCGATTTGTGTTCCGACGATGAGGGTTCAATCCAGGCCCCAGCACTGCCAGCGACGCCCCAGAAGCGGAAGCGCGAGCAGTCATCTGCAGTCAGCACGCCGTCTAAGAATGCTCTAGTTCGTGCGACAGACGATAGTACTCCTACTGCCAAGAAGGCCAAAATCGAGCCTAGCAAATTCGCTATCCGGTACAACTTGGACGAAACTAGAGCTCGTTTGTACGAGATGTCTTCTGCCAAGCTGGCCCATCAAGTGAACCCGAAGGCGATTCAGAAGTTGATGTGTCAACCACTTCAACGCTGGAAAACAGTACTCTCCGCGTTCTTTACTCGACTGGAACAGGAGCTGTCAAGACGCCTACAGGAACTTCTTCACAGCACATTCGCACAATGGCGCTCAAGTCTTTTGTTCCAGGAATCCGAGAGGATTATACAACAGTTCATGAAGTTACATTTCGACGTGCAACGAACGACGAGGGCTCCCGACAATGAGCTGAAAGGTCCTTGGATAAATCATCAACGGTCTTTTGATGCCCACCTGTCGCAGACCATGGACAAGTATATGGAAGTGCGCCGCAACGCCCGCACCAAGTTATACTTGAAGATGAGAAAAGAGCAGACTGGGAAGGCAGCTGAAAAAAAACAGGAGCTGAAGTCTGCACTTGACAATGACCCGTACGCCCAGGAAGTGCAAGTCATTGCGCAAGTACGGGCTTACTACGAACTAGCGTCAACGAGATTCTACGACTCAATTTGCGTGCCCATCGAGGCAGAATTGTTCGAGGAGCTGGGCCTGAATCTGTTCGAGCACCTAAGGGATGGTCTCCAGCTGACCGACGAGAATGGTATGTTAACCCTGCCGGTACTTGATAGAACATGTTGCTAATACACCTCTAGAGTACCAGCGCTGTGTTCAGCTTCTTGCCGATGACCCCGTTCGCGAAGCCCGTCGTAGAGAGTTGGAGAACCGCAAGTTAGCTCTCCTTAGCGGCCAGGAGTGCCTGAAGAAGCTTGCGGATAAGTATACAGACCCCTCTCATACCACGCGTACGACTGCCCAAGGTCCCGAAGCAGAGTCGATGCTTTACGGAAATGGGGATGACGAAATGGCCGACGAGATTTGAAGAACGGGTAGCAATGGATGGCCTTTGGTTTCTTTCCGGCATATCATAGCCACTATTTAGAGTCACAACAGAAGGACGGCGCCTTGTTTGTATTTTCAAGCCCGGCATCGCTTTCTTTCCGTCGACCGATCCATCGCTCCACCCCATCTCTGTTTTCTTTGTCTCTCTTCCCTGGCGTTTTCGACCCGCCGGTCTTTTCTACCTCCTCACACGCCTAGGGTTATAAGTAGGGCCTTCTTGGATTTGAATTGAGGATGGGGAATTTCACTGCAGTTGTTCTTGGCTATACTTCCGTTTCTTCGCGCTGTTCTCGACGCCTCCGCTGTCCGCTGTTGGGGTCGAGGAAGAGCTCGGTCGGTATTGAAGCCTGCATTCTCCAAGAGGTCTTAAGCCATACAGCACGTAGACAATAAAAAGTATCTAGTACTAATCACATGTATTTTGGTGTATGGTGACAAAGCGATTCGTGCTCGGAAAGCTAACTAGACCCGGCCTGGATGTAGACTACTTCTAGTGAATGCGGCCATCAGCATTCTAGAACTCGGACAATTTGGCATGGGTGTTCGGCCAATTACCGTGGTGGGCCTAGCTATGACAGGAGCATGGTACTATAATAGACAATGCTGTTTACTGCTTCTTTGCATAAACTCTCCTCTTTCAGATGGCGGAGTGGTCTAGTCCGCTGGATGTCGCGAATGATTGGCTGCATGACGTGCCTCGGTTGAACCAGCTAACCGCACCTCACCTCAGCAGCAGAGCAACCTTGCAAACACGGCTCGAGTCGATCATGGATGGTATAATAGCTATGGCCCCGCCGTGGGGTTGTGCTTACTATCTCTTCCCCAGACCCTCCACTGCACCCTCTCCACCGCCTGGACTCCCCTCTCGACCATGGGCCTCCTCGCACGGCAACCCGTCAAGGCCGTGTACACGCTCGCCGCCCTCACCTTCGAGCTCGCGCGATTCCCGCTATGGCTTGCCAAATACCTGATAGCCTCTGGCCGGCAGCACACCGAGTATAGCTTCCGACAAGCACTCGGCGTGCGCGTCTTCTTCTCGGCCGTGTACCACATGGCCAAGGTGGAAGTCAAGACCCCGCTCCCGTTGACGCCTGGCAAAGAGAAGGAGCGCTTCGTCGTTATCAAGACCGCGGCACCGAGCTTCTACAAAGGCCCGCTGTTGAGCGCGGATATCAAGCCCGTTGACATCGGCGCGACGTGGTATCCGGCTCCGCTCACGACATCGTCGGATCTCAGCGCTGTCACGGTGATTCTGCACCTCCACGGCGGCGCCTTTGTGTTGGGCGACGGCAGGACGGAAGCTACGGGCTATCTTGCGTCGAACCTCCTCAAGCACACGCCCGCGACGCACGTCTTCGCGCCCCAGTACCGCCTTTCCACGCTCCCCGCGTCCAAGACGTCGAATCCCTTCCCGGCCGCGATACAGGACTCCTTGACCGCATACCTATACCTAATCAACACGCTCAAGATCTCGCCCAAGAACATCATCATCGGAGGCGACTCTGCAGGCGGCAATGCCTCCATCTCGATCCTGCGCTATATTTCGGAATACGGCTCTGATATAGATATCCCCGCCCCATCGGCCGCCCTCCTCTGGTCCCCCTGGCTCAGCCCCGCAGAATCCCTCACCGGCGACTTCGTCCGCACAAACGCAAATTACTCCTCCGACTACCTCTCCTTTCCGTTCACGGAATGGGGTTCCCTCGCCTATGCCGGGTCCGCCGGCGCTGGCGTCCTCACAAACCCATATATATCGCCCAAGGGCAAGCCGTTCAAGACACCCGTACCGCTGTTTGTGAACAGCGGGAGCACGGAGGTGCTGTTCTTCGACGATAAGGAATGGGCGGCTGATATGAAGGCGGCCGGGAATAACGTTACGTTTGATGTGGAGCCGAATGCGCCCCATGATGTGCTGCTTTTGGGGAATGTGCTGGGGTTCGATAAGGCGGCTGCGAGCCAGACAAAGAGGGCCGGGGAGTGGCTTGTGGGCGTGAGGAAGTAAATTGCGGGGTTGAGATAGGCGTTAGGGGTGGGGTGATACGCTGGTATATATTATGCTTTTGTGCATATAAAGTTTCTAGCATCTATTTTGAGGATACACCTGTTCGGGTATCCGGGTTGATAATTCAGTCCTACTTAAATAGCTGCATTCAAATTCTCGATTAAAGCATCGTGGTTGCTTCATCCTCCCTGTTCTTTAGAGTTGACTTCATTGCAGCCAAAGAAATTCGTCTCTCAAAATCGGCGAAAAAATTCCAGCCAAGCTAATCAAGTAGGTGCGATCTAATCGTGCCAAGAGTGAATGGCTAGAAACGTGACGCGCTAGGACTGGCTACCGCCCATCCACGTTTGATTGCTCCAGCACATCCATTAGCCATCCATCCTGTACCTTGTTTTCTCTACTCCCCGCCTTCTCACCTATCCAATATCATGTACCTAGGCAGAGTACATGTACTCACAAACGGGCCTGCACGCGATCATCGTCATCTACATTTGGCATCCAGCCAACTTTTTGCAAGCGCTCGAAACACTCATGTGGACGTCGGTACTGTAAGTAAGAACTTAGTATATAGAGCGTATATTGGAGGTACCTGAGCTCGAACGAGAGAAATATAGCACATGGTGGAAATTCGAGGTCGAGTGTGGATAAGAGGACGCGGTCAGGTGTGAAAAGGCTGGATTGTGATCTTTCTCAATCTTGGTTTTTCTTCAGATATTTCCTTGGAAATGATAACACAGATTTGGCTATTGTAGTGTAGATCTCGATAAGCTTACCAGGGGTGTGTGGCAGCCTTTGTACTTCACAAGTGATACAGGTGCAGGCAGTGCTAGCAAATGAAGTGCATACTATTAGAGCACTCTCATGCACTCACAGTAAGATACGTGGCAAGGCGTTCGGCGGGGCAGACTTCAGCCTTGTCGCGAGGTCACTCAGCCTGACTTGCTGCCTTTTCCATTTTGCTTTTCAGCTTCCTACCATCAACTTCCAACCCGAGCTCCAAGTATTCTTCATCTTTTGCTTCACACAGAGTCTTGTACTATCGATGTCATCGCTATGGTCGATCCGGGGACCGCCGTCGGTGTCATCTCGCTCGGCCTCCAAGTTTTGCAAGGCCTTTCGAACTACTACTCCCAATTTGCCTCCTTCAGCGTCGAGATCACTACGGTTGTAGAGCGCATCCAGAGCCTGTGTGCAATTATCGATGCACTTGATGGCGCCGTGCAAAAACTCCAGCGGGACGAACCTATCTCAGCGGCGGTTCGTCAGTGCATCGACGCGTGCAAGGCTGGACTACGGGACCTTGAGGTGTATCAGAAGAAATGCGGAGAGATCACTCTCGTTCCGACCACAATCGAGGACAAGATACAGCTTGTGAAAAAGCGGTTGTTATTTCCCTTTCGCAAAGGGACGCTGGAGGATCTTCAAAAGATTCTGGACAGGTTACAATCAAACCTAGACACGATCATTCTTGCGCTGCAGCTGTAATACACCCAAGTATTTTTTTGCAATTTTCTCGAAGCTAATTATGAAATATATAGAGATACGGCAATATTACACGATGATAGGGCAAAGAACAAACCGGATGTTCTCAGTCGCAGCTTGGACCTTGTTCATCGTCGACAAATCTACGGGATCGAGCTTCTCGAAACGGTGTCAACGACATCAAGTCTACAAGTGGAGCAGATCAAGAACGGTAGTGCTCGCGTGGAGACGTCATTGGAGAAAATGAGTTCACAGCTCCAAAACTTCCAGAATGTTCAAGACAATGTCGCACAGCAACTTCAAAGCTTGGTCTGTATGAAAGCCTCAAATAAAACGTATACTACTAAATACTATATAGGCTTCTGCGATGACACATTTCCAAGGACAGGTTCCTCCTCCGCCTCTTTTGATCAAGGATGCATGCGATTCGTACATGAGTCTCACGAAACCTATTGGCAGCCTCTTCAAACAACAGAACAAACTCAGCCGAAGATTCGAGAAAGGAGGAGCATTTACCTGCTCCTGCCCGTCGGTGCCGCGAGGTTATAAGAGATTTCGTTCATGGTGGCTCGCCACGTCATTCTGGCAGAGCACTTCAAATCATTCCCGCTCGTGCCCGTTCTATGCTGTGTCTCAGCGATCTCTTATCATCGGACTACGGTTTTCTTCCTGCAGTCTTGGTTTGAGACGCATGGTAGAGACTAGCTTGACCTGGAGTGACCGGTCAGTTTCACCCGGAATAGCTTGCTGGAATGTGGTCGATTGGGACTCACCAGCTTTCCAACTGTTGAACGTGTTATATGTTGCATTTAGTTTATGTCACCAGGATGTAATGAGAGCAGTTCTAAGAGTTCAGAAAAGTGCACTAAAGCTTTTCGAAGATGGGCGGGCTCATCCACTTGACGTTCTGCCAAACGGAGAAACTCTTTTCCACGTATGTGCTCCAGCTTGAAACAAGGGTTTTACTTTATTAACCTCTTTCAGGAAGTGTGTAGCGTCATCTGTTCACTTTCCAAATCTAGTATAGCAACATACGGAGAGATTCACGAATTCCTAGGTTTCTGGGTCAATATTGGGGTTCCAATCAATGAAGCAGGAGGATCTAATAGAAGGTTTGAATCATGGTCATATCTCAAAGCACTGGATGTAGTAGCTAAAATAACCAGGACCCCCGCAGAGTATTTTATAGAGGAGGGTTCATTCTATGAGCGTGACCCATTAATTCTACAATTAGCGAGTGATATCCTTAATGCAGGTGGTTCCTGGAGAGTCGAGGAGGTGTTAACAGATTCTGGCTACAATCAATGTGAATTCTTTAGGCAACTCACACTAAAAACCAATGAAGATGACGGTACATGCAGCCCTAATTACACGACTAAGTAGGAATATGCTAATAAAAGAGTGGGAAGTACTTCGCTCGTATCCGATATTGCAGAGCATCGTGCAAGAGACAGTAGAAGGTCTTGCCGTATCGTTACACGATCTTGAATCTGTTCACCAACATGATCCGAAACTCCAAGACATCCTTAGCATGCTTGTACACTGGCCGGTATGTATATGAACATATCATTGTGACCCAGCAGGTGCTCTTGTTGACCTGCACTCCGTATTTAACTTCAACGCTCAATAGAATATCCATCAGTTGTGGATTCTCTATATTAATTTATTTTCTATTCTTCCTGTCGATGAGCTGATACTAATTAAATCTCGTTATGTAGGAAGGTCTCCAAGTATTTACGTCACAATGGAAAGATACCTCTATTTTCCAAAAGTATGGCGGCGAAATGCTCCGCTTTGCTTGCAAATATAAAAAGACAGACTCCCTAGATACTCTCTTGGAAGCGGGCTGTCCTCTGCCTAGGAACATTTGGGATACTGTTTCTGGCCATGTTGACTTCACGGATGGGGTCAAAAGCCTTTTGAATGCCATTATTCAGCAGAGGAAGTCCACTACCAGTGAGCAATCCGCACACACAATTTCTCAGGAAACTACCTGGATCGAAAACGAATTATACGGAAGTCCGTGTCTCACTGTAGACAACGCAGAGATACTATTTGAAGCTGGCTTTAAGGACGTGGATATCATTACTCAATATGGGACTCCACTATGGTGCCATGCGAGACAATTCAACCTAGATGCCGAAACTCTGGAACAAATAAATCTCATAATATGGCTTGTCGACAAAGGTGCAAGGCTTGATACTCACCACCCGGATTATAGAACAACTCCAGCGCAGTTGGTGGCGGAACTCCTTTCTATCCATATTCAATCCAGGGAGATGATTCCCGGCAAATGCCTATGGTCCTTGGGATTTGCCGAGCTCATTCGTCATCACCCTAAATGCATGAAACTCTTTCAAAAAGTTCTCAGGAGCAAAGAGAGGGACAAATGCATTTGCGCATGTTCCATGGATGGATGCGATGTGATCAGTTCTGCAACGAAAGCTTGCCTAGAAATATATCTAGAATCTAGCTTACAACCCGAAGCTGTACTTGAAGAAATTCTCAGCTGGACTGGCTTAGATGTCAATTCTGAAGAGCATATGATTCCATCCTTCATTCGGCTCCTCACGTTTGAGCGACTGGGGCTTACTCACACATGCCACGACCACGGCCATTATAAATTTGGCTGTGACCCAAAGCTTCCCCTAGCAGCTTCCGAGATATTCGATATCCAATTTGTAGAAAATTCCGACATAGATCTCCTGGAAGATTTACTCGAAGAGTTTGAAGAAGCAATGCAAGAGCACACGGGCTCGATATGGGATTTCATCGATGGTTATTGGAAAGATCGGATGGATCAAATTATGAGCGAACGAGACAAGCCCATTCAAGAAGAAGAAGAGCAGGCAAGGCAACTCGGCGTAACGATCCATGGGTATTTTGGCCCGGAACCTCAGGGGAATTCAATCACTGATGAGAAGCCTGAATGGGGATCCTGGGAATGGTTTGAGCGAAAGGTTTCCAAGATTATGGATAATGTTTAAGGCTTTCTGGGTGATATTTCCGAAGACGTAGCATTGGTCCTAGAGAACGTGGATCATGTTTTCTGCAACACACCGAAGCAAGACGACAGAACGAAGGAATTCCTCTTCCAGGTCACGATATATCACCCCTGTCAAACTTTGATCTTCCTCGCCATCGATTGATAACGTCCAACGACCAAGAGCCCTCCAGTCTCAACAAACCCTCGCTTCGTCCCCATTACCCATGACTCGGCGGTCCATTACACGACAATATCGCCAACCTGCCTCTCAACTCCTTCCTCCCAATCGCCCAGTCCATATACTCAGCATCCTCTCCACAATCCGTAGCTCCAACCCCACCCATCTCCCCAGCAGCGGCCTGCTCCACCTCCCGCTCATTAGTCTCCATCCTCTTCTCCGTCATGGTACTATACGCAACCCGACACACGCACTTCGCCTCAATATCCATACTCTTCACGCCGGTCCGACTATGCCCCAAAATCAGCACTAGATATACCCACACATGAAGCAACGAAGGATGAGGGAAATATGGGCCAACGTACTAATCATCCGGGAAATTCTTGTGCGAGATGGACAGATCGTAGCACCCGTTCTCTTGGAACGCGATGCGGAGCGGCGGGCCTTGAAAAGCGGCCTCTTTGTACATGGTCATCCAGCAGAACCCCGGCGTATCCTCCTGGGTGTTCAAGGAGATGATGAGGGAGGGGTTAGGGGAGGTAGGAAGTGCGTGCAGGGTAGGTAGAAGGGCTAAGGCACAGACGAGAACAGCGGCGGAGAAGTGCATGATGAAAAAAACAATCGGTTGGCGTTTGGGTTTGTGGGTTCTTTGGGACACTGATAATGTTACACGAATGAAAGCGACGAGGGCGATGGAACATGCGTTGACGGCCGACCACCACTTTCTTATATTCGATTCTTCGATCGCGAAGCCTGTTATTTGGAATGTAGCCGTTCAAATCACGGACGCACTATATCTTACTTGCAACCTTTTATCGTCGTTTGAGCTGTTACCAATCGACATGGACGTGAACACGCACCCAGTACCCAAGGTTCCGAGCGGCTGCTTCCGAACCAAATGCTACGCGTGAAGAATGCTGTGTGGCTGATGTTGCGATACGAGTCAAATTAGCCATAATTCAGAGGTATACATGTACCTGGTTGCGTCGACATCGTCAGACGCGCAAACTTGCAGTCCAGGGTAGTACTTCCCCAAAACCAGGACGATCTTCTTGCACGATCCAATGAGTGCCCGATAAATACAATTCTTTATAAGGCAATTCTTTTGACTGCTTATCCACTAACCCCTGCCTTTTTGTACATTTTTCAATCTCACATATAAGACGTGCTCAGGCGTGTAGTATTGCAATGTTCTTTAATTTGACACACGCCTGTTTCTACAATAACCTCACAACCCATGCCATGCATTTCCGGAACTTCTTTAATTCATTTGTTTTTGGGTTCCACGGGATGTGTGTCCAAGTAAATTCGTTCTCAGTACACTATAGAAGTTGACTGACCCCTGTGGGACTTGAAACAAGAATTGATGGCGAGCATGTGATAGGACTTGTCTTCCGACCGGCGGACAGCACAATGGTAGAACCTAGTGGTTGTAAAAGCAACTGTGACAGCTGTTTGTGCGAAGGTGGGCTGGTGATTGTCGAACGTTGAACAGTAGGCCTAAATAGGAAAGCGTAACCGAGATTGAGCTAGGTCCGTTCTAGTTCATATTTTTTTGGTTTGTGACAATTGTCAAAGTGATGATTGGATTGGAAAGTGGTCTACATTTTTATAGAACCTCTTGCAATAGTTTTAGAATCCCAAGACGCCAGTTCCTTCCTATTTCCCATTCCTATCAATCATAGCGCCAGATCGTCATGATTATAATCTCTCCAGCAAGGAGGAGTTGTTGATTTATGAGCGGCTCATGTTCGCACCCTCCTCGATCTTCTGGAGACCATACTTCTTCAACCTGTGATATTGTTAATAACGCTTCATTTCATGGAGTGAACGATACTGACCTAATGCTCTGGATAGCGATAAATCCAGTGGTGTCCATTGGGCTGAAGTTGTCTAGGGTATCCATAGAGGCCTCCTCTTCCGAGTAAAGCTTCTCAGTCGCGCTAGATCGTCCAAGGACGTACGCATTGCCCTTGTACAACTTCAGACGAACCTCGCCGTTGACGCGCTTCTGCGAGAAGAGCAAGCTGTTCTCAACAAACTCACGCTCAGGCGAGAAGTACATGCCATTGTAGAGCTGGTAGCTCCAGTGATGGCTAACGAACTGATCGCGGATGCTGCGCACCTGAGCATCCATAACAAGACCCTCAATGTCGAGATGGGCGAGGCGGAGGATGGTCATTGCCGGGGAGTCGTAGCATCCACGGCTCTTGAGTCCAATGAACCTGTTCTCGACGATGTCGATACGTCCGATACCGTGTGTAAACCCAAGCTTGTTCAAAGCGGTAAAGAGCTCAACAGAGTCGGTATATGTCTTGTCTGGGGTGACGACCTTGACCGGAATACCCTTATCGAAGTGGATGGTGATGTCGGTTGGCTCGTTCGGTGCGTTGAGGGGGCTGTCGGTCATGGTCCACATGTCGTCTGGCGGTGACTGATCGGGGTCCTCGAGGATGCCTGCCTCGTACGAGCTGTATGAAGTGATTTAGCGCTCACATCTCCCAAATTACAATTTGTGGACTTACCAGTGAGCCAAATTAGCATCCATGCTCCACGGCTTTGCCTTAGTGCTGGTAACCGGGATGTTGTGCTGAGCGGCATAGTCCAGCAGATCCTGCCTTCCCTTGAAACGGTCGCAGAACTCGGGTAGACGCCATGGCGCGATCACCTTGATCGAAGGCTGAAGTGTGTAGAATGCCAGCTCGAAACGGACCTGGTCGTTTCCCTTGCCGGTGCAACCGTGGGAGACGAATTGGCAGTTCTCTTGCTGAGCAACGCGGATCTGGGCGCGGGCGATAACGGGACGAGCTAGACTGGTTCCAAGGAGGTATCGGCCCTCATAGGTAGCCTTCGAGCACAAAAACAGTCAGCATTGCTCTGGTAAGGAATCGGAGAGGGAAGCACTTCAGCAACGATAGTATCTTAGTCGTAGATACCCGCGACGAAACACGGAGTTTTGCACTGGGGCCTCGACTCACATTGCACTGAATAGCGCGGAAGCAGAGCTCCTCGACAAACTCCTTCTGCAAATCCACAATCACCATCTTGAGCGCTCCGATTTTGAGAGCCTTCTTCTCGACCTCCTCCCAGGGCTCTTCCTGGCCGACATTGGCAAGGAAGCACACGACCTCGTATCCCTGGGCTTTCCGTTAGTCCCATGGTAGCTTTGTAGAAACGCAATGAGGGCCTGCACACCTGTTCAATGAGCCATAGTAGGATGGTGCTGGTGTCCAGACCGCCTATGAGCCTGTCAGTCGTCGTTGGAGCCATTGCAGAGCTGGAGAGCCATTTGCATACCCGAGTAGGCCAAGCAGACGCGTCCCTTCGTCATCTTGATCGATGTTCTTCGCAAAACTCCTCTTGGAAGCCCGAATTGATATATAGAGCGAGACTGGTTGACTCAATTGCTGGTAAAACGTTGGTCGTAACGAGGGCGAGAGCTGAGAGATTCCAAAAGATTATGACTGTGAGGGGCACTCCGATAATAAAGTTGCGTTGAGCATGGTCCAAGCTCCCCTCGTTCCGAAGTTCGGCCTAGTCCAGCCGTCTAATCGCTTTCAGCCCTGCCCTGCAGTATGACGGCTTTGCACGGCTGACCCGCGAAGAATTTTTGCAAAGGTCGATGAAATGTCTGTCAAACCTTGCAGTAGTCGAGCGCTCGAACGGGATTCGACCAAAGTCTGCAGCTTCGTGGCGACTCGTGCACGCCTAGGTGGTAGTTCCGCATGAGCATATTGAATGAACCCCTGGTGTGAAAATTTGATTCGGCAGCATACATCCAGTTGTATCCACGCAAGCACCCACTACTTCTTCTCGAGTCTCAAGCATGTCTTGTTCCGATTCAAACTTCCGTCAGCTCGCTTTCAATATTGCTCTAATTCCAAGTATTTGGGGGATATCGGAGAACACAAAATCATACGCCTCCAATGCAGGATCCGCAACTGCTAACCCCTCCAGCGCCATGCATGCAGAAACAAGTACACCCCAAGACGGAACAGATATGGCGAGAGTTATGCACGAAATGCTATGCCAAACCACACGCAAAAGAAAAGGACGAAAATTGCCTGACAACGCCAGGGAATGCCCATATATCATGCTATCAATATACAGTGCGTTGGAGTCGTATCAAACGATCACTTGTATCCAACACACAACTCCGCCATAGATTATTGACGGAGGCCTAGAACATCCCTCCAGGAACTCGTTCGCGCTCGTAGAAGACGATGTATGCCTTTTCGTTCTGAAGGCGGTTCTCGTGAGACATTTTCTCGGGCGAGAAGTCAGAGATCTTATCGTCGTTGAACTGTCGCCAGCACCCGCGAGTCTTATCTCTGACCATCGCTATGTAATGTCCGCTACCCAACGTCTGCCCAATGTGCCATATGACGGCATATGCGTTGTACGTATATGGCCCATTCATGGCAGGATCTGTCTTGAGTCCAGCCAGCTGCGCAGCCGCGTCCGCGGAATTCGCCATCACATATGCTTCCTCCTCTGGAGTGATTGGTGGCTGAACGAAGGGCCCCAGATCTAGTTTGTCCAACGGAAAGTGGATTGGCGTTCGGATTTTGCGTGCACCTTGAGTACGGGATGCACTAAATCGTTTAAAATGGACGACAAGTGTATCAGGAGCACGAGTGATGGTGATCTTTTTGATAGCCTCTCGATCCTTCTTGCAGCGTGTGCACCGCCATACCTCATCCCCAGAGAGGCGTTCCGCTGAGCAATAGGACCGTAAGCAGTCCCTTATGTCCGCAGGCCGATCGTGGGGAATTTCAACGCTGATGCTCCAGAAGGCTTCATATGTTGTGCTAGTAAACCCACAAGTGGAGCATGTTAGTTGCGAGGCATGCTGTCCAGCAAACAGACTGCCAATCAAGGACATGTCGCGGTGCTGGTAACGATTCCACTCAAGTCTAGCAGCATATGTCCGAGGAAGCCTTTCGCGGACCATCTCATCGGCCTCAGTGAGTGGTCTCAACAGAGACCTGTTCCAGGCGACGTTGTGGTCTTCATGAAGCATGTCAAGAAGAAATTCGAGAAATTCTTTCGCATCTTGTTGCTGATCAATGCCCCACTGACGGCCGAAATGCCCGCACACTCTCCGAAAAGTAGTCGGCCGAAGATTGTTCACATCACCTTTGTACATGTTCGTGACCAGCGTTGCGTAGGCTTCGGGCAAAATGCCCTTGGAACCTTTCCAATTATCCTTCTGCAAGTCTCTTGCGTATCGTTGGGATAGGAAGATATCTGTAAGACCCGAGTTTGCGCTCAGACACTGTATGACCGAGTTCATATAGCAGGTCACGCCAAAATTGATCAGTCCAGTCTTGTGAAGCCCAATTTGACCGTATCGTCCAGGGGAGACGTATACAGGAAGTTGTGCCGGACGCCCTTGAGGTGCAGCTTGCCGTTCATGAACTCCGCTATAGCTCATCCTAGGCACCGACGGCGCTGGTCGGGAGGGGGCTGCAGGAATAGAGGGCGCCATGTACTGATTTTGAGTGGGGGGTCTTGAGGGTGGATATCTCATCGACTGTTGTTCCACTTCGACCTCTGGATATCGGCGCAGAAAGTCTTCCGTGGTGCGGTATACAGGAGAAGCCATATCATCGTCATTGCCGTCCTCAAGAGCAGGTGATTCGAGAACTGCCCTTCCTTTCCGAGCCTCTTCTAGCCATTTCTGCTCTTCTTCGGGGTCCATGGACGTATATTCGCGCGTACGTCGTTTCGGTAGACTGATCCTCGGATTGTAATTTGCAACAGGTACTCGTTTGATAGCTCGGGTAGGTCCCCTTGGCCCATTGACGATTGAAGCTGTTGATGACATTTTTAGGGACTGGGTCCCGACTAGGTCAATCCATGCGTCAATACCACCCATTAAAAATATTGGTGGTCGTTTCAAAGGCTTCTCCGCGTTGAACTCATAGAGGGTATCATACAACCGCTTGAGAGCCTGTTCTCTCTCGTTGCGGCTAGGGTTCTGGAGAAAAGAAGCGTTCTTTGTTGAATCGTCATGGTAAACCACTAATTCAAACTCGTTGCGCCGTTCGTAGAGACCCTGTTCCTCGTCCGGCGAAAGAATTAGGCGATCGTGCAATTGCTCAGCAGACAACCCATCCTGTAACGCAGCTGGCTCTACACACATGATGGCGCGGACATAGATGTGGCCGCCGTCGAACTCTTCTCGGCTACGCACGTCAACGATGAGAACGTCGTACATTCTCACGTAGTCGTATAGCCTCTCGGCGGTGATTTGAAGTTCCAAGGGCTTTTGCGTTGATTTCCTTCGCAAAGTGGAAATTTCCTGTGCTTTCGGTTGTGCGGGGAAATATGAGTCGCTGTCTGCGGTAGAGTTTGGAGCATGTGCAGATACACTTGACGCCATTGAGTTGCTGCGCCCTCCCGTGCCAACCATGCTTCGTGCCGTACTACGTGGTGGATTAATACTGGCAGGCATGGACAAATTTCTGGCCGGACTGTAAGTAGGGCTCGGCTCCTTTGGCATTGAAGTTGCCAGCTGTGTGTTCATGTGCAATTTCGGAGGATGCTGGAGAGGATATTGGGGTGGCGGAGGCATATCACGAGGGCCGCTAGGCCGACTCGAGGACTGATACTCTGATGGTGACGGCATGTTGACAGAAGGGTCTGGGCCAGAACTGTCACTTCCAGTATCAAGGGGGGCAGCCGCTCCCCGTAGCCTAGCAAACCGATCGGCAAGATCGTTCGTGGCCCCTAATCCATTCAAAGATGTAGTGCTCTGGTGTAGACTTCGGCCGTGCAAAGATTGCGGCTTTGGCTGCACTTGTGGTTTTCTTCGTGATGGCTCAGCTGGCGAAGAGCGCCCAATCGGAGGCATCGATGGCACGTCGGGTAGCATGAGTTCATCGTCGCGCCGGAATGCGGAGCCATTGGACTGTTGCGAGCTTTGTGAGGCGGGTGCTGCTGTGCGAGTTGTGTATAGAGATCCACTCGACAACGGGCGCGATGCTGGCTGAATAGGTTGTGATTGGACGCCGTTCCGTTTGTTGTCTGTGACGATCATATTCTTGATGTTTACAAAGCGCTGCTCGCAGGCGTTGAGCTCCTTGATCAGGTCTTTCCACTCGCGATGAAGCTGGCCTCGACCCGAGTCAATCTTATCATAGTAGTCGGGATGACGGGGTATTGCCTCGACAACAATTTGATACGCGACTATGTATGACCAGTATGCGCCAGCGGGTTTTCCGCCACGAGCATCGGCGCCTATCTTTGCCTGGAATAAATAACTCTTGCCAGTGTCGAGGAGACTCTTGATCTGGGGGTCATTAGCGACCGTCTCGATTTCAAGCATGCTCTATGCGACGTACCGGGTAAGGTCTAAATTCTTTGACTTTCTCAGTCGCAGAGGCGACGACGTCGGCCAGGGGCGGATGCGGTTGTGAAGCTGCATGGCCTCTGGGGTCGCCTGCTCCATCGCTGCCTCTCCAGCCGTCGGGGCCATGGGAGCCGCTCATGGCGTATCCGCGCGGGGGTCCTGGGGGCGGCAAAGGAGCAGCTGCACTCATAACCGCAGCCTACGCGCTGGAGAGGACGCACATGGTAAGGGGGTTATGTATCGCACGTGTTCGCTTCCGAGGGGAAACAGCAAACCAAGGCACGCGCAAGAGGTCCGGATGTTCAATTAGACACCAGTATGTCCTGTCAGATATGCCAGTAGGGGCTATGCGCGGTAGGCGAGGCGTCCCGGCGGCGGGGGAGTGGGGGGGGAGGTGCCGTGGGCGGCGAGTCTGCTACCGGCGGTCCTGGGGTTCAAGTGCGGGCGGGGGTTGAGGAGCCGTGGTGGAGAGCTTGTTTGGGATCCAAGCAGCGTGTAGGTGGAAATGCGACGGACGGGATGCAGCATATATAGCAGGCGATGGGCGTGGTGCGAGCGAGGGAGAGCCCGTGGGCGAAGGATAGATGGCGAGGCCTGGGGGTGAATGTCACCGTGGCCGCGGGTGACGAAGCGTGTGCGGCTCATCTATCCATGGTGTGGAGCCGCCACCCAGCATCCATCATCATTGCCAAGCCCGGGCCAGTTCACAGGAAGCTGCTACCTACACCGAAGCTTGCTCCACCTCCACCTCCGCATCACTCCCGTCGTACTCCCCCGGACCGCATCGCAAACTACACACAGCCGCTCTCTGCAGCCAGACGTATACCTCCGCCTTCACCGCAGCCCGGCCACACCCCCGACGACGCCCCCGAAGGCCGCATCCCCGAGCGCCATGGCGGGCTGGTTTGCGTCGTCGTCCAACAGCGCGCTCGATGAGCAGATCGAGCGCGCTACCTCGTCAAGCCTGTACGTGCGAGATATACGGCGTCTTCAGCTTCATGTGCTGTTTTCGTCCCGCTGCTAACATCCCAACAGAGAGGACATGCCGCTGAACCTCGAGATATCCGATGTCATTCGCTCCAAGACGGTGCCGCCCAAGGAGGCCATGCGCGCGCTGAAGCGGCGGATAGGGCACAAAAACCCGAATGTGCAGCTAGGCGCCTTGAATGTACGTCCTTCGCCCCCGGGATATAGTGTGCCTCCGCACTACTGACTACTAAACAGCTCACCGACACTTGCGTCAAGAACGGCGGTGCGCACTTCATCACCGAGATCGCCTCACGGGAGTTTATGGACAATCTGACCTCGCTGCTGAAGGCCTCCGTCACTGTGGCCCCGAATGAAGCGGTTAAGAATAAGATGCTGGAGCTTATTCAGACATGGGCAACTGCCGCAGACGGCCGCAGCAATCTGAGCTACATCAATGAGGTATACCGAAGTTTGCAGCAAGACGGCTTCCGATTTCCACCAAAAGTCGACATAGCGAGCAGTATGCTTGACAGCAGCGCCGTAAGTTGTCTTTGCCCTCCAGGCTGCCATGTAAGGCCCCGCTGACCCTTGAACTTGTAGCCTCCAGAGTGGATTGATTCCGACGTTTGCATGCGATGTCGAACCGCGTTTTCATTCACGAATCGAAAGCACCACTGCCGGAATTGTGGTAACGTCTTCTGCGGCTCCTGTTCGGGCAAGACCATCCCCCTCCCTCATCTCGGCATATTGGATCCCGTGCGGGTGGATGACGGGTGTCACGCGAAACTAACGGATAAGTCTCGCGCGACTCCCCTACCAAAAGGATTGGAAGCTACAAAACCGAACCGAACTCTGTACCAGGGGTCTATGGAGCCGCGGAATGCGCGAGTTGAGGATAGTTACGATGCAGACTTGAAACGCGCGTTGGAGATGAGTCTAGAGGAGGTTCAGGGACATTCAGGCGCTGGATATGTGCCCCAATCACAGCTGCAATCGCAAGCAAAGTCGCCAACGACAAATGGGAGCTCGAAGCCGGCCGAGCCAGCACCCGAGGAAGACGACGACGACGACCTCAAGGCCGCCATTGCAGCCTCATTGGCCGATATGGAAGCACAGAAGAAGAGACATGCTGCTGTCCTAAGGCAACAGACTACCAGCTCAAACGGGACTCCCATCGTTGCTCCCAAAAACGACTACGAGCTCACGCCCGTCGAAGCCGAGAACATCAATTTGTTTTCCACCCTCGTTGACCGATTACAGCACCAAGCCCCTGGCACAATATTACGAGAGCCGCAAATCCAGGAGCTTTATGAGAGTATTGGTAAATTGCGACCCAAACTCGCCCGTACATATGGCGAGACAATGAGCAAACACGGTATGTGCCAATTTTCGTCTTCGTGGTGTCAACTCTAATTTACCCTAGATACTCTTCTTGATCTTCATGCCAAGCTATCCACTGTTGTTCGATACTACGATCGTATGCTGGAAGAGAGATTATCAAATACATATAACCAAGCTGGTGCCATGTACGGCCTCCCACAGGCCATGCAACGGCCAGCCTCGACCTTGTACCCTAGCATCCAGTCCGGCCCGCAAGACAATCACACCGGTGAGAACTTCTATACTGGAAATGCTGCTCCCGACTCGTATGCTAGACCGCAAACTTACTATGGAGGATACCAATCGACCCCACAACAACAACCGGCATACACTCAGTTTGACAAGCGAGCTTCGGTACCACCTCAATTTAATAGCCCACCCCCAGAGCAGTACCAACAGCAGCAGGTGCCACAACAGCCCTCACAGCCTTACCCAAACCTGTCTTCGTACCCTGGTGGAGCACCGCCCCAGCAAAGACCCGCAAGCACCACTTACCAGGCACCTTCTTCACCGCAGATGCAGCGCCAGGTCTCAGCCCAGCAGTATCCCCCACCACCCGCTTCGACATATCCCTCACAAGCACCACCAACCACCGTCTCGGATGCAGAAAGTGCTAATTTCTACTATGGAGACGCCAACTCGGCACAACCATCTGCTCCGCAGGTACAGCGCGCTTCAAGCTTCGTTTCCCAGTCGGCACCATCGGCACAACCTTCGTCACCGGAACAGTATCACCGAGTTCCACCACAGCAAACCCCCATCTCCCCTCCTACTCAGCCAGCGTCTGTTCAACAAAACCCACCATACCCTTCCCAGCAACCGATGCCATCGACGCCTTACTGGCAACGGCCCGACGCAACGTCAACACCACAACAGCAGCCCCCGCAACCTCAACCTCAACACCAGCCCACGCAACAGCCACAAGGGCAACCCCAGGCACCCCCACAGCAGCAACAGTACTGGCAACAACCTCCGAAGCAGCCATCTGCACCAGCTTCGTGGCAACCTCCTCCATATGCAGCGGGCGGATATGGGCCCGAGAGCTTCCCTTCAGCACCGCAGCACCAATTGCCCGTGCAGCAAAAAGTCATCGATGAGCCGTTGATCGATCTATAAGGGCACGTTTTTGGAGTGGGTGTTTTTCTTTGTTTTGTGTATTTGTATTCATGGCGCTCTCTTGCATGGCGGGCAGCAGGGAGGGCTCGATGGGGCGCATCTCGCTCGGGTGAGGAGGAAAGTGACAGGAGTACATAGCCTTTTGATTCACGGAATTTCTGAGCTCGATCCAGCGCTTGTGAATGAGGATGCGATAGGGGCGCACGTAGTCAGACTAGATTGGTGACATCGAATGATACCTTTAGACGCCCTAGTCGTTTCTCCTGGACTCCTTTGCGTGGATATATATTATGTATATATATATGTGTGTGTGTGTGTGTGGTGTATACATACCCCCCTCACCCCCGCCCGCCACGGACCCAAGAAATACATCCTCTATCCCTCCGAGCCCCCAGATCCCTATTCCATGTAACTCAATACCACATCCCTTAGTTTCTACGCCGTGCGCTCGAAACAACAGCGACAGCCACAATGACCACGACAGCGTTCTCGGGCAATCCCCGCCTGCCCAAAGGCTATGTATACATGCCGGGGTGTCCGCGCGGATATCTGCTCGAGGTTGGAGGGCGAGACGGGAAAGGACGGGACTGGACTGGACTGGATCTGGATCTGGGCTGGATCTGGATCTGGTATTCGATCGGAGGGAGGGGGGAAAGGGGGGGGTTTATATACCAGGAATAGAAAGAGCGGGCGGTGTCGTCAGACTGCGTAGAAGAGAAAGGAGTGGTCTTCGAGTTCGAGGAGCATTCGTCGAGGGTTTGTTTCTCGGTCGTGTTTTGAGAACCGGAGTTTGTTGGCGGCGAAATTCCCGTTCGAGTCGAGGTATAGAACTCGTTGAATTGTACGGCAGTGCATTGGACGATATAGTAGGCATGTACCTCGACACCTCGCTCGCCACCGTTATCACGACAAAGTCCATAGTTGGCTAATTGTTCAATTGTTTGATTTTTCAAATTCTACATGGACATGACATCTTGGATGGCCAGTCATTTACGATTCACTCATTCCTTCAAAACACTGTAAAAGACACACCCCACCCTCGCTTTTCAAATTCAAATGGCGAAATCGCGACTCTCCCTCCGTGCGCGCCCTGAGTCCGACCCCAAGGGGTATACGAGCAAAGTGAAAAAAGAGCCTCAAAGACTGAAAACAAGTGTCGACAGATGAAGCGAAGAAGAAATGTGTGGGATATGTGCTTGATGCGGACCCAACATGGACAGAGAGAAGCGAATGTATGGTATCAACCGAAAACAACCGAGATATGGTATGGTATGCAGAGAGGCTAAGAGGCGGATGACATCGTCGAGCATGATACAGGAGAACGCCGGCCGTAAAAAGTACTACAAGGCCCTGAAAAAAAATGCACCCAAACGCCGTTATGTAAAGCCAACAACCCGAAGGGTGGCGTCATCTATACTCCAAATACAAGTCATGTATGGTCCCTAGGTTGAAAATATGTTGTGAGAAGATGTTAAAATGGTGAATGATGGGGTTCTCGTGGATGTACCTTCGAGAGAACCGAGATGCGCTCCCGTGGAGTCTAGACACCAGCACAGTGTGCAAGATCCTTGGCTTGTCGTTCGATCTTGCGGAGCGGCACCCTTCAGTGAAGATGGCCCGGGTATGGGCCAAATCGCTGGGAAGGAGGATACGAGGGCCTCAGGCCAGACTCAAACGAATTCAGGCCAGTAGTTGTAGGGCATTATGCTCGGGCCGGTCCACTTCTCGCCGTAGACGTTAGTGCGCGTGCCTGCGAAGAAGTCGTCATGAGCGTGCTCGAGGACCGAGATCCAGGATGACGGCTCTGGGTGCTTGAGCCACTGTGAAGTTGGTAGGTCAGCTAACGATCGTGATTGGCTCGTGGGGAAGCGATCGACCTGTCAAGAGTGGGGAAAACGCGTCACAGGTGCGCCGACGGCAGCGAAAAGCCAACACTTACCTGATTGTGAATGTGGTACGTCCAGGCACCGCGGAAGAAGTTCTCCAGAGTTCGATTATTGGGAGCGAATTTGTCCTCGGAGAGCACGTAGTCTGCGATAACGCCAGCCTTGCGTAACTCGGCCTCTTCGTTTAGGGTTGCCTGAAACGAGTCTGCGTGTTCCGATTTGGGGGTTGGCGCAGCTGCCGAGCTAGGGACGTTTTCTTGTTCTTCGTTGCTCCGCCTCGTTAGCCGGGAGGGACTTGGTGGGGCAGTGTCGACTTCAGCAGAGTGATCGTCGGCGCCTCGCATGCGCAGCTCTTTTGTTTTGGCTTCCGAAGAGTCGATCGCCTCGAGCTGGGGGCCGTCGTAGCTCTCCCACTCGTCCTTGAGCGCTCCCTGTTTGCCCTTGAATACAGCGCCGTAATCCCGTAGACACGGGACTGTGCAGCGCCCCTCTCGGTCCCAGTTGAATTCTGTCCAGATGGGATCGAAGGCGGCCGTCTCCAGCATCAGGAACTCCTGGTCGCGGCCGTCTTTCCAGGCCATGCGGCCCAAGACTCGGGGGTGGAAATTGAGGCCCATGCGAATGCCGCCGTAGAGAAGATAGGATGACAAGGAGGAGTTGGCCGTGAGTGACATGATTGCCGTGTTGTAGTCGCCCGGGTGGGGATGCGCAGCCCAGCGCTCCGCAAATGCGTGTTCCTTGGGAAGAAGGAGGGGACGCATATCTCGAAGCATGAGCACATCCATGTCGAAATAAGCCCCGCCGTGAATGTGTAAGACAACAAAGCGCACAGCGTCTGAAACCGCCACGGGCAGGAACGTCATTTGTTTCGCAGTCAGCACGAGCCACTGCTGACCATTTCGATCCTCGATAATATTTTCGGCAACCGCTTTCTCGCCCTTGGCATTGGGCTTTCCAGGCGTGGTGTAGTAGCTGAAGCCGTCTGTGTTGTCCTCGTCCTTGGGGAGGGGGATTCTGGATGGAAATTTCCAGGCCTTGACGACAATGTCACCGCGCTCGACAAAGGGGAGGAAGCGAGCGAAAAGAGCATCCTTGTTAAGCATGCTCTGAACGGCGTTGGGATTCCGATCGCTATCGAGCCACAGCCAGAGGCGTGAGCAAGCCAGGTTTTGCGTGTACAGGTAGCTCTTGATGAAGACTTCGACGCGCCATGTTGCCGGTCCGGTCCAGTAGACGTGATATGGGATGATGGGCCCGGGACAGGTACCAATTTTGGAGCCATTCGCAGTGACGGCATCTTCCACAGAGACATAGCTCTGGAGGCTGTTGCCGTGGCCGTCGGCGTTGACGTATTCGGCCTTGCGGGGGTCCTGCACACTGGCACGGTCCGAAGAGGCAGGGAGCTTGTAGTAGCGGTCCTCCTCGTCTGCGAAGAACTTGAGGCACTCAAAGACATTCCTCATCTTCTCGATGCCGGCATAGGTGCCCCTGCATTCCTCGACCAGCATGTGCAAATCGGCCTCGGTGTCCACGTGGGGCCGGGGTCCCAGGTAGTCGTCCTTGATCTTGACGGCGGTGACGGGGCGGTTGAAGACATTGGCGTGCGGGTTTATGGTGACGGTCTTGGAGGAGCTCGCAAACTTGACCTGGAGACCGGCCTTTGTGGTTTTGATGAGTTCGGTGGGCCCAGTTTTGTCGAGGAAAGCGGGAATGCCCAGCTTGCCCTTGGAGGCCACGTTGGGGTCGCTCACCAGACTGATTATGCCATAGATGACGGCGTAGATGAGGGCTGCGAGCGTCAGGTTCTTCAGCAGCGTGAAGAACGCCCGTGTCCTCGAACCCTCGGCCATTGCTACTGTCTGCTGTGGGCGGACCCCGTAGCTGCTGCGCGACGAAGGCTACGGAGAGTGGGCCAGCGCTGTCCGCGTTTTTGGATTCCGCCCGTGGGTATCGTGAGGCAGGCGTGAGGGCGGAGGGCTATGGGCTATTTGGGGGGGGTGTTGGTCGAGAGCCGCGAAAAAGGAGCGTGGGGGCCGTGCCGAGTCGAGCTGTGTACGAGCGACGAGGGCAGCAGTCGGTGCAACGGACGCGGGACAGAACTGTGCAGACTGCAAGGCGTCGAAATATTAGAGAGGCGGCGAGGCCGAGGGGACGTCTTGCAGAGCGGTATTTCTGGGGGTGGGAGCTGATTCGCCAGAGAGAGGGAGGGCGACGCTTAGGGGACTCGCGCAGAAACAGAAGGCAGAAAGCACGGGTTGCGGCGACGGCAGAGACTCGA
Organism: Melanomma pulvis-pyrius CBS 109.77; assembly: GCA_010093585.1. Lineage (NCBI taxonomy): Eukaryota > Fungi > Ascomycota > Dothideomycetes > Pleosporales > Melanommataceae > Melanomma > Melanomma pulvis-pyrius. The sequence continues at coordinate 27,202 of MU002187.1, forward strand.
GGGGGGGCAAGGACTGGAGAGAAGAAGAGGCAGCGGGCGCTGGGAGAGGGTGAAGGAGTGGATAGCGCAAGGCCAAGGGTGGGCAGCTGAAGAGAGCGACTTGGGGCGCGGTCGGGGATGTGTTTGCTCTGACGCTAATTTGAGGCAGGCGGGCCTGGGGCTAGCAGCAGCCCAGCGCGCACGGCCGCCGCCCCTGAAGAGCCTGAGGGACCGAGGGCGGGCGCTTTCACGAAAACTCAACCCTCGCAAAAGGGAGCCCCTCGGTCCCTCGCCGCCTCGCCGACGCGCACCGCTCGATGCTGCCGCGTCTGCGCGCCCGCCCTCTGCGCCGCCTTCTCGCCCCCTCCACGCGCGTGCGCCTCTTCTCCGCAGTCGCTTCTCGACGCTCGCAATGCGAGCAGATCACGGTGCCCTGCCGCTCCAACGGCTCCATAAAGCTTGAGTATGTGCGGCCATCCTCTCCCCTCCCCTCCACCACCACCACACCACCACGGCCACGGCCACGGCCACGGCCACCTCTCCACTCCGCCACGCACCGTCAACCCGTTTCCCTCCTTCTCACCGGTGTCATGCTCGTGGCTGCTGCCATGAGCCTCGGTCGGCGATCGCTCGTCAGAGGACGGCACATGGTCGTATGAACCCCGTCGTCCTGGCCCTAGCCCGCAGCCCTCTTGCTTCGCGACCACGCCAGCATGCGAGGTGGGCTGCGCTTTGCCCGGCGTGATCAGGCTGTTGGCTACCATGGCATGGTCTCGCCCTCGCCCGACCTTCTCGCAGCACCCTCATGCAAGAGGCCAAGCCTGCTTTCTTGCCTTTGTACTATTGTACACTGTACTCCGTAGTATCCTGCGCATCGCAAACCCCACACCAGCCCGCCTGCCGTGCAATTTTTAGCACGCCTTAGTCAAGCCCGCCCAGCCGTCTCACCCACCGTGCCCTCATTCGCTCGTCGCACTTCATGAAGCACTACTAAATCCTCCGCTAGCATATTTCCCGCTTCCACTTCGTCCTCCCCTATTCTCATCTATCTACCGTCCGGCCCCGTCCTCCCTGACTATAGCGACGAAGAAGGGCGCGTCATCTCTGCCCTCGCTGCCTCAACCGGCGCCACCATTGCCCGTATCAACTACCGTGCATCGCTCGAGCATCAGTTCCCAACGCCGTATCATGACGTCCTGTTCGGCTATGACTGGATTCTGGAGAATCTGCTCGAGCATGAATCCAGCACAAAGGCCCGTAAACCCCAGCCCGCACGTCTGGGCATCTGCGGAGAGCTCGTGGGCGGTTCTCTAGCTACTATGCTTGCCTTGACCGAATGCCAGCGTGGCGAGAATCGCATTGTTGCAGCCGCCGTGAACAGCCCTATAGTAGACTGGGTCTTTCCAGATGACCTTCCTGTCCTGCCGCCGTCCGAGCTCCCAGAGCCTTTTGCACCTGAGGAAACTCAGTTCCCTGCTGACCAAGATCTAATGACGTGGTGGACGCGAGAGGACAGACAAGAGCCAACCCCAGCAATACAAAAACGCCAGAAACGGGCACCAAAACCGCCCCCGCCAACCTCCTGGCAACTCTACAGCGACAATGAAACCATACCTACCCTCACCCTTTCAGGAGAGCGAGATGTCCTATTCCGGAAGCCGGAAGACTACTTTGATCGATTTGCCTCGCCGATTCATTTCTTCCGCTCTCCGCATGGCTACTTAACATACCCACATGGTGAAGATATCATAGCCTCGTCGTCACCGTCCGAACAGCCCAAAGACCCCTTCGATTGGGAAACACGCATGAGTATTGACCATTTCGAGTCTTTCGACGACTCCTCGACGACTCCAGAACTTCCCACACTGGCAAGGTGCCGTGCATATGCGCGCATCTACCCTCCATCTGGCACGAGCTTAAGTCTGCCGCAGTGGCACATCACAACGGGAACCCAAAGCCCGCTTTTAGACCAGGCGTCCGAGTTAACAAAGATGGTCAGACGTAGCATCGCTCGCCAAACCCTGAGAACAAACACCCAGCGAGATCTTTGGCACGACCCTGCAGAGAAAGCCAAGTACGAGACGTATGCCGAGCAAAGGGTGCAATGGAACGAGGTTGAAGGACTGGGACTCTGGTCCCAGCCAGACGAAACCCCGGATTGGCAGTCGCAGATAGAGGCTGTAGGCACTTGGATGGGGGCAGGTTTAGCTCGACCATGATAGGTCTTTTGGAAGCCCAGGTACTACTGTTGCACTCTATCTTGGGGGGATATATGAACACCAAGGCAAAAAGACTTTCGATTCATTTATGGTGTATGATGACGATTGTGTCCCAGATGGCGACTTGGCATGAAATTACACCAAGCAGATACAAGGAAATTCTAATTCCAGCATATTACAATACATTAAAGAACCGCACAATTACCACAGTTCACCCAGGCTATCAAACCCTCGCGAATTCGTCGGATCCCCGAACTTCCTGTTGCTCCGAACATTCTCGACGATCTCGAAATCGTCGCTAAACTCGTCATTTTCGATTTGCTGTAGATCCTGGACTGGCTCGGCCGGTTCTCGTTCGTTCGGTGCCCAGAGGTACTGCTGAATACCCGGGAGATGGCCCAAATCATTCTCAGCGAGCCATTCCCTCGTCAACGCTTTGATCGACGTCTCGCTGAACTTGTCACACAAGCCCGTCGCGAACGCAATCCTCGCGACGAACTGATCCAACCTCACCTCGGTCAGAAACATCGCCTCAATCCTCACCACCACGACCTGACTGTGCGCCAGCAACGGACAGTTCCTATCCCTCATATAATTATCCAAGTGCATATCCACCCCCAACGTCGCCTCTCTGATCACCCTATCTCTCTTTAGCGGCAGCAGCAGCTTAAACTTGGACGTCGCCCCATATTCCACCGGCCACGGCACCGGCACGGGAGGAAGCTGTAACGAGCCCAGCCCCCCGCCGTTCCTCTCCGAGACCCAGACGGTGACCGCGTAGCCAGCCCCCTCGGCGCCGTACTCCAGGGCCTTTAGAAATTCGGCGCGTGGATAGTTGCGCCCGCTCTGCGGCCGCCACGGCATGACGAAGTCGAAGTAGGCGCGCCGCTTGCTCTGGATGTGCAGTCTCGCGCGCAGGCCCTCGCCGTCCCACGTCCAGCGCTCCCGGCCCGGGAACAGCCGCGTGCCAAAGGCCCCGTCCTGGATATACAGCGGGACGATGCCCGCGCGGCACAGGCGCTTGAGCGAGAAGTCGTCGGGCCAGGCCTGCAGGCTCGAGGCGTCCCAGGGGCCCCAGGGCAGCTGGCCCGTGGCCCAGAGCTCGCTCAGCCCAAAGAGCACGCGCCAGTTGTTCGTCTCCCACGCCCGCCACAGATTCTGCCTCTGGGTCGCGGCGAGGGCGGCGGACGATTCGGCATGCAGCATGCGCCGCGTGTGGTTGCGGAGCGTGCGCAGGATCGTCGAGGTGTAGACGAGCGAGAGGGGGACGAGAATGTAGACTAGGTTCCAGGGGAAAGGGATCGAGGGGTAGGCGCTGGGATTCAGAGGCGTGGGCGTGGGCGTGAGGGTTTGCGTGAGGGGTGTCTCCTGGTCCGTCAGGATGAAGGCGCCAGGCACCACGCCCGTGATGTTGGATATGACGGTCTTCATGGCGTATAGCATACTACCAAGTATGAGTGTAGCCGCCAGTCTGTGTGCAGTGCAGTTGTAATAACGTACTTCTGCGTGAGAAATCCAACAGACGGGCAGGGGGGAATCTGCGAACGCCCTCATCCCCCTTGATATACCACCCCCGCAAACGGAACGCGCTTCTTTGTTCCCGCCCGCTCAAAGAGAACTTAAAGAGAACAACAAATGCTTTGCCGCGTCGGGCTGGTGAGTGCGTCGGCCTACGTTTCTTTGTTCCTGGGACGAGCCATCCTGCAGCTTGCATCTCATCCTGCACGCTCGAAACGAATTCAGCCAGACAAAACCTCACAGCACACGAACAAAGAACCACACCAAATAGCTGCCTTCAAAGCCAGCGAGTCTCCGGCGCGGCGATCGTCGTACGTGCTTCTCCCGTCCGCAGTCACACGCCGCATCCCCGTACTAAACGTGGGCACCGCACATCTCCTCTCGCAAGCCCGCCGACTACCTACCTCGCTACGCGTACAGCAACAGTCGGGACGGTAGGTGCGGTATCGTCTCTTACCCGTACTGCGTACTGCAACTAGGACATCTCCGCCGTTTTCTGTGGCGCCGGCGCTGTTGGCTAGCAGCTCGCTAGATAACGGCGGTGGCTTGGGTCGCGGCGGGTGGGGCGTGCCGGTGTGGTTTGGTGCGGTGTGGAGGAGGGCTGGGTAGGACGATGGTACGAGGAGGGTCTGGGTCTGGGTCTGGGTTTGGATGCGGATGCG